>VUQH01041567.1:0-12721 GCA_015106775.1 Etroplus canarensis | reverse complement strand
GGGGGGTTTGGCTTCTGAAGTGATGGAGCATGAAATAAAAAGGTTGAAAACTACTAAAAATATAGCAACACTGGTGACTGGCCTCTGAATCCCACACTGCACTGATTTGTATGTAACTGCTTTTCTCGTGTCTTGGCGAGATCACTTTCATTAACCTGTACTATCGCTTCTTCCTTGCTGAACACCCATCAGTCATTCAGTCATCAACTAACTACAGTCAGATCCGTAAATTTTGGGACGATGACATAACTTGTACACCACCACAATGGACTTTAAATCAAACAATCAAATGTGATCAAAGTGCAGACTTTCAGCTTTAATTAAAGGGCTTTAACAACAGAACTGGATTACAGCCATTTTTATACATGACAGAGGCAATGTTATGGCATGGCCATATCTACCAATGGAAACAGGACACTAGTGTTTTAGTGTTTGTTTTTGATGATGTGACTGCTGATAAAAATAGCAGGCTGAATTCTGAAGTGTACAGGGCTTTGCTCTCTGCTCAGTTTCAGCCAAATGCTGCAAAACTGATTGAGCAGGGCTTTGCAGTGCAAACAGAGAATGACACAAAGCATACTGCAAAAGCATGGCAAACAAATGGGATATTATTTAATGACCAAGAAAGTGTCCTGCTCTTAACCAAATAGAGCATGCTTTTCAGTTACCGAAAACCAAACTGAAGGCAGAGAGAAACAAGTAGCAACTGAAGGTGGCTGCAGGCCTGGCAGAGCATCTTAAGGGAGGAAACACAGAATTTAATGATGCCAGTGGGTTCTAGACTTCAAGCAGTCACCAACTGCAAAGGATTTTAATCCAAGCATTAAAAACAATCATTATGCTTAAACTATAGTAGTTTGTGCCATTACTTGAGTCTCTGAAAATGGGGTATTATGAATAAAAATGGCCATAACTAAACTGAAAGTCTACACTTCAGTCACATATTTTCTGATTTAAAATCCGCTGCGCTTGATTTTTTTTCTTCTGAAGTGGTGGAGCATGAAATAAAAAAGCAGAAAACCAGTGAAAGATAGCAACATGGGTGACCAGCCTCTGCATCTCACGCTGCAGTGATTTCATCTTCTACTATCCCTACGTCTTTGCTGGACACCCATCAGCCATCAACTAAATATACCTAACCTAATACCTAATTACAGCATTACCTAACCACATTTACTCTTGCCATTCTTCCAACAAAAATGAAACAGTGTCCCTTTTTTCTAAAGGCTGATGGAGGTTTTATACCAAACCATGACTAAGGGATCTACCTAAATGTTCAGTTAATATCTTATCTTATATGGAACGGGCTGAGGATGGGAAAAAGCACAGTAATCAATTTTCCAAGGAGGAAGAGAAAAGATTCGTGCCAGACTAATTTGCTAAGTACCATCTGATACATTGACTCTCATGTACATATTCAATGCCCTGTCCTTTAAATCACTGGAAAACAGACAGGGATTGCACTTCATTTGCTTTACATTAACTTAATAACAGCACATTAAAAGATCGTGTGCATTGTGATGCGCAATGTTTGACAGCTATAGGCAGTTAATAAAAACAAACAAACAACGAACACACCCACCCAGTAATGTTATTCTAAAGATTTAAAGTGAAATTTTTGAATGCTAAATAATCCTTAACCTCTGTACATGTGAACACTCTGAAATCAAAACTGATTTCAGAACATTTCCTCTTGTCAATACCTCTAAAATCAACTGATGTTAGAGCCCAAACTCAGAGAAAACAGAGCAGCACACGAAACCACAAAGTGAGTTTTTCTGCCAGCATGTGGGTCTTCAGACCTTTGTGAGTTGCTAAGTCAGATAAATTAAGAGCTGATAATACCATTCGTAGGCTAAATTTATGAGAAGTATTTCTTAAAGTACAGATATTTCAAGTTGAATCCTGAGGCTTGAACCTAGTCCATTAGAAAGCAAAAGGGGATAATAAACACTTTAAGCAAATGGGTAAGCAGACACTATCACTTTTAAGTGCTTGCACACAAAGCAAAAACATTTGACTCATGAGCACAAGGTGACGGCACCAGTGGATGTCTATTTCCAGATTGCCATAAGAGACCTCTGTGACAAGTTAATCGATTGTCTCCAGACTGACTGAAAGAGGATGTCTTGAACTACGACGAGGTAAAATCGTAATTTACTTTGCTTCTTGAAATAAGTGTCTTTTTTATTTCCATTTACTCAAAATGTGGTGAGAGGATGTAAATGTACCACCATTAGTGTATTATCACCCTAAGCCTGTCTTTTAGAGTGAATAAGTAACAAATGCAGCTTTTATGACAATCCAGAAATGGGCATTACTTTAAGTGAAAGTACAAAATGTTTCAACCCTTTCGACTGGCAGTAAATACGTCTGTCATGCACACTGACAACACGATGGATGAACAAACCAATGGACCTACCCATTTTTCAAGGTCAGCACTCTAGTAACACACAAATACAAATGAAAAGAATGTGTTATTGGAATGTATGGCAGTCAATTACACAAATCTGAGCAAAAATTGGGAGAAATGGGCCCTTGCGGTGAAATGTTGAAGGACAGTGATTTATTAGCCTTGCTACCAGAGAGTTTGTATTCTAGCCAACATCGTGTTGTCTTGCCAAACAAGGCCAGCCAACAATGTTGCACTATTGAGCACAAAACAAATCTGCTACCCAGGCTAATAACAATAGCAGGGCTGATTTTCCAGCTAAGGGACCCAAGCAGTATACAATCTAAGACACTTAAAGAAACCATCTGTGTCAGAGGGCTATGTTGTGCATGAAAGTACAGTAGTACAGTAGAGCAACCCAGCACTTGGGATATTTCACATTAGCATTTTATGGGTATTGTACTCAATTTGTCTAACAAATAACATTGCAGAGCTGTGTAATGCTCGGGTTCCTGTGATTGCTACAGCTGTACCACACAATGATTCATGCTACCATCCTATCGCTTTGTCATCTCTATTCCTACAATACCAGTGGTCCATTCAAAGTATTGGCTCAGAATAATACTTGGATTGGTTAATCGAGGAATGCTTTCTAACTAAGAACAGACCATGAGTACCCAGTAGGAACAGTGATCAAAAATACAAACAAATAAATATACAAGCAATCTTTCTGTGTGTGGGAGTTTATATGTCCACATTAGATACAAGGATCTACCACAGTGCTGTTTTCTCTTTGTTTTTCCCAGAACAAATTTGGAGTAAACAAGGGTGTATCCACACCTTCCTATCTCTTGAGGTCTCTTTACATGTATACTGTCCCTAGAAATGCTGGGCGATGAGATTAAATGAAACATGAAATGACTCCGTTAGGACACAGCGACATGAGTGAATGTGAGCATCTGAAAGTGGTTTTCAAGCCACAAACATCCCACTGGAGGGCTTCAGTGCTATCGATGACACCCCCATGGCACTAGAGCGAATCTGCCGGATCCAAGATTACTTACCTGCTCTAATAAACATGCCAAATAAGCTGGAGCAGTGCCAGGAGGGAGAGGCTCACATTGTTTTGTGCAAATCAAGAGAGGATGCATTGGATGCAGCAGAGCACTCACAAATAGTTTCCCTCCTTTCTGTCACTCTCAGTGACATTTATTTATCAGAGGCTTCTGGACTCTTTTTGCAGATCAAGAATGTGTTACATAGAATGAAATGAGACAGCTTTCCTTTAGAATTCAATTACAGTTCTCAGTGTTAAAGTAGGTGGTCTGGTCTAAACACTACTAGGACTTGATTTAAGCTGCTTACTGACTTTTACCACATTCACTTAAAAGTTATATTTTACTGCACAAACAGCTAGACACATAGGCACAATTCATTATGAATCAATACGAGCATCAGTCAGTTTAGACTGACACCTCAGGCAACCACGTTTTGTGCCATAATTAAAGCAAGCCTGTTTCTGGTTGTTCACTTTTTTCATTTAAACACTTTGTTCTAAGTTATTTAAAGTTTCAGTCTGTTGGTTTTACTGATGTTCCCAAAATTTTGCATATGGAAGTAAATGCTCACCAACTGAAAGAAAAGAAAATTCCAATTAAAGCAAGCAGACAAAACTTCATTATACACTTTTCAAGACTAAAATAAATCCCCAGCCTTTAGAGGAACTCAGCTGATGTTAAAAAGTATTTCTGTACACTCACTGGCCACTTTATTAGGTATACCTTGTCTCAACTGCTCTTTAACACAAGTATCTAATTAGAAACTGACATGGCACCAACTCAATGCATTGAGGTATGTAGACATGGAAAAAACCAAACTGCGCATCAGAATGAGGAAGAAAGTTGATTTAAGTGACTTTGAACATGGGATGGCCATTGGTGATAGACAGGCTGATTTGAGCATTCCAGCGACTGTTCATCTGCTGGGATTTTCCCATACAACCATCTCTAGGGTTTACAGAGAATGGTCTGAAAAAGAGAACATATATAGTGGGCTGCAGGTCTTTGGGCAAAAATACCTTGTTGATGCCAGATGTCAGAGGAGAATAGCCAGACTGATTAAACCTGATAGGAAAGCAACAGTAACTCAAGTAACAACTTGTTCCAACCAAGGTATCCAGAAAAGCATCTCTAAATACCCAATGCATATAACCATGAAGCAGATGGGCTACAGCAGCAGAAGACCACACTGGGGGCTACTACTAAGAACAAGAGAAAGGTTGCATGTGCTCAACCAAACTGGACAATATAAGATTGGAAATATGTTGCCCTGTCTGATGAGTCTCAAGTTCTGCTGCTGCATTTGGATGGTGGGAACATGAAAGCATGGATCCATTCTGCCTTGTACTAACAGCTCAGGCTGCTGCTGGTGGTGTAATGGTAAGGAAGATATTTTCTTGGGACTCTTTGGTCCTAATCGAGCATCCTTTAAATGCCACAGCCTACCTGAGTATGTTACTGACCATGTCCATCCTTTTGTGACCACAGTGTACTCATCTTCCGATGGATGATTCCCACAGGATAACACACCATGTCACGAAGCTCAAATCATCACAAACTGGGTTACTTAAACATGAAAAAGGCCTCCATAGTCACCAGATCTCAATCCAATAGACCACCTTTGGGGGAACAGGAGATTCTCAACATGGCTGTGTAGCTGAAAAATCTGCAGCCACTGCATGACACTGTCATGTTAATATGGACCAAAACATGAGAGGAATGCTCCCTACACCTTACTGAATATATGCCATGTAGAATTCAGGCAATTCAGAAGGTAAAAGGGATCCAATCCAGTACTAGCAAGGTGTAACTGATTAAGTAGCTGGTGAGTGTATATACATGGACATTTTACTTCACAAAAAAAGATATAAACTGTATAATTATCAAAATTCAAAAGTTACAGGTGCCAGGGTTTCTTTGTGTGCTGCTGTTACTGATTATAGTTACGCTGATTTCTCGTACAGAGTTACTTTATTGCTTGTCCTAAATAGTATAGCTTATAATTTAAGTAACTATAAAACAGTTTGCATTAAAAAATATTTTCAAAAGGCAAATAAAAAACATCCCCAACATCTAGCCAGTATTGCAAAAAGGTGGGTTTGCGGTTTTTCAGTTGAAATGCTTCCAAGATCAATCTACTAGATCTTCATTTGATGTTGAAATTTAACATTTAAAAATGTCTGAAGTGCTGCTGGACTTGGCCTTGATTGGGAGGCCTAAAAAAAAAACCCTGAAATATTCAGTGTAGTTTTACTTCCAGTACTCTGGCTGCTCTGACAGTGAGGGATTCTTTTAAAGTATATTCAATAAATAGCCTTAAGCTAAAGTGTGCCTGCTTGAAAGCAGCATGAAGAACACTATTCATTTACACTTCTGTGGTGTCTTATTAACGAGCAAGATCACAGATATAGGGACTTCAAATGGCAACTGATACTGTTAAGATAAAGAAGCTTGAGGCAATCCTGCATCAGAGTAGTAATGATAGATTACAGGCTGATTTATTTACGCTAGTGTGCATAATTATGTTTGTCTATACAGGCATATAAGTGTGTTTGTATGCATGAGACAGAGGGCAAAGGGGTATCAGTGGGAAGGACGAATGTACTCACCCCTTCGCTGTTCTGCCCAGTTTTAGCCAGCATCTCCTGCAGGGCTCGCACTGACAGGGACTGCTCCAACACAAAGTTACAAATACAAAGGTCTGGAGGAACATACTGCAGGGCAGAAGGAAAAAAAAGAAAATAAAGTAAGGAGGGAAAATGCAGGGGAAAGGCAAAGAGGACAAAGGCACAGAGGGAAAGAAACAGGACTTCAAGAGGCAAATGTAGAAAAAGTATTTGGAGCAAAATCAGGCTCCTCTACAAAAAAACAACGTGCAAGGACTTTACTCTCCTTGAATTCCCTCTAAATCCATAAAGCCTCTGCACCCAGCTTCCCTGATCTGCAGGGGAGCTGGATGCAGATCCCTTCATATCAGGGAACTTTGAAGAAACTTAGGAGTGACTGAGAAACTTACTCTATAAATGAATTTAATAATTCTCACTGACATTGTGAAAGTGTATCTGTGTAGTATTCAGACAATCTAATGAACTGATGTGCAATCAGTCATCTGCATAAAGGCTGCAGTCTGAAATAGTTCTAATCTGAAGCCAGCTACTAAAAAAGATATATATTAAAACATAATTTTAGAAATTTCTTTAAAATCTAATTCACCAAATACATAAACTCATGAAACTGGAAACTATTCATCGCCTCAAATGTCATTTTAATGCCTTTATACTATATACCCAGTGTGGTATTCTACAGGAGCTGTTTGTGTAGATCTGTTATTGCTTTGCACGATAAAGAAAAAAAAGAGAAAAGAAAATACACCAAATTAACCTACAACAGGTAGATCGAGCACAGTGAAATAAAATATACTGATTTATTTAAGTATATGTGTGCACATATTTCATATACATTTCCAAACATTTACAAGTTTGCACAGTGTAAACATTATTAAATTAGTTGCAGGCTCTGATCCAAGATCAGATAAACTGAAATATATAGGCTCTTTAATAAAGCACGGCCCTTATAAATAATTCTAATAACTCATAACTCCCTTGCCAGCCTGGGATTATGAGGAGGTGTGCAGCCTGCAGCTTCAGTGACCAGTTATTAGTCTGGCTAGGCCTTATTCCTCAGGGCTCAGGGTTGTTTGACTTTCTCTTATAATAGGCATCAGATTTGGCTTTTAGTGTGAAAACCACAATGGATACGCTTCAGTAAATTCTATAATAACTGATGTTATAAATTATTCAGTGATGAAAGATTTTCAACAACAAGGGGAAAATGTGTCACTGGGATGACTTTTTAAAAATGCAAAGTTCATTAAAAGGCCCATTTCATAGGGATGGTCTTGGAGAATAAAAATGGGACATTTGCAGTTTTATAATACATAGTCACAACTCAAAAGCAGTACAAAGGCACACCTAAACCTTAACATATGTTTGTGAAAGTATAAAAAATACTTTGTGATTTGCTAGATGGCACTGTTGATTAATATTACACAATTGATATGATGTGTAAACCAGTATGTAAACAAACAAATTAGTCCTAAGCCAGTAACTCCCTCACTATTATATCAGCACATACCCTTGAATGGTTCTAGTATTATTTAGTCCAGACAGTATGCAATAGTGCGGCATAGTGTTTACTCCCATGCAATAACAGTCACCTTCACATAAAATGATCATGGTAACCTTCCCAATAGAGAAGAGAACAAGGAATGACTTAAGGTACTGGGTGCCTGCCCTCAGTGAGTAACACAACCACCTGACCCTTGACCTCTGCAGTGAGGTGAGAAATGGGACCGAGAGTAGGGGGTTCTGGGTGATAATGAGAATGGGGCTGCTCTGCAACTCAACACAAACATGCGCAGCAACCTCCAATGCCACAGAGTCTCCGTGTGTGCGCTGCAACCTACAGCTTGTACACAATTCCTGTTCACTCAGATATGTATTTACTTCCATGCACACTTGAATAAAATGTTTCCACTGAGGAATATCATTAGAAAGACTTTCAGTAAAGGATAGAAAAGCCCCAAATCTAGTCATCTCACCACACAAATTTGAGAAAGGGTCACTTTAAAACTTATTTTTGTCTTCCCATGATGGAGCTACACCTGTGGTGTCATACGACCTTCTACGGCGCTAACTCGCAACCTGCTGCAAACCTTACACCTCCTATGAATTATTCACCACCAATTTTCCAATTATCATACTTCTTCCAGACATACTGAACATTCTGACTTGTCTGGGTAGAGCAGACACCATCTCAGTGGTCACAGTCACCTTTAGAAAGTTAAATTCTTTGACACTCTCTGCAGGGAACTTGGTTGAGTAAAAATGGATAAAATAATCCTTGAGGAAATCAGACGAGATTATCTGACTAGCAGAATATTATTTCTTATGCAAACTATTCAGAAGAAATCAAATACATAGAAATAAGACGAAAACTTCCATTTTCTCAAGGTTATACTGTGAAAGTCTGGTGTTATTTCAAAATGTTCTTATTTTTCATAATTTTAGTTAAACAATAAACTGAGCCAACTAACAGCTGCAGTGGCTAAAACATGATACAGCTTGCTCAACACACCCCTGTCCCCTTAAATATTATAGTAAGAAACTATATATGTATAGTATATTATATGAAATGTTATTTTATTTATTTATTTTTTTTCCCTGGTCCCTGGTTGGATTCCAGGTGGGGACACAAGCCCCACAAGGGTTGTGTCAGGACAGGCATCCGCTGTGAAAACCTTTGCTAAATTACCAATGCGAATTATTCTGCTGTGGTGACCCCTTGGAGAGAATATAAGGGAGCAGCCGAAGGTGTATATTATATATTTATAGCAAAATCAATAATAATATATATTTAAAAGACTGATTCAGCTACATTCATAGAAACCATTTTTCTTCAATATATTTCATAAGTTTTTCTGAAAAATATTAAATTACAGTCTGATTACTCACAGAATCATGAGATGCGTTAAGTATTTCAATCATGCATTATGAATAACTGACTGTGTTTATGAGAAATAACAGTAGCTAAACAATATTACAAGCTTACAATGTGCCACGGAAATGCCTCATACGTCTGTGGAATAATACCAACATTAAATTTAAAACTTCTTCTTCTACTGTCTCAAAACTCACAGTAAGACATTGTTTTACTTTGGCCTTTTTTTCTGTCCACCAGCACTGGCAAGCAGCCAGGCTTAGTTGGAGTCTGTGAAATGACGTGTCAACACCTGTGATAAAGTAGTAGATGACAGCCATTTTCTTTGGGCCAAACCACAACCATCACCCTCGATACATGACCACCTTTCACACTCAAGGAGGCCTGATGCATTGTTACATATCCCAAAGTGAGAGGTCCTGATGGTCTGTTCAGAGCTCTGCAAGGGATGCCCTCCTGCAAAAAGTTCTGTCCTGAAATTTTATTCAAAGTCATAATCCTCAGTGGCCCAATTAAATTCAGCTGATATGCAAATCTCATAAGAACATCTAAATCTGGCTTTGCAGAGTTTTACAGTTGTCATCACGAAATCATCATATTACTAGTGGATTACTGCATGACAGCATAAGCTGTTACTGAAATGTCTTAGAAATATCACCCAAAATGTTAATAAGGATGCAGATAATGATAAACAACAATAAAATTATCATTTACAGGCATATTTTGTAGAGCAAAATCAATCTACTTCATTTCTTCATGTCATATTGATAACCAGCACATTTTCTGTTTGTCAAATAGAAAATGCGTGCATAATGATGGTTTGTGTTGTTACAACACTAAAGAAAGCAAAAAAAACATCACTCCCTTAATATTCTATCTATCTGTTGATCACTTTAGTTTGTTATGGTTCCTGTCCAAGCTGAAAGCAAAGGGAACTGAATCTACTGTAGGTCCAAAATACCATTTTAAGATTTTTATTTTATTTATTGTATTATTTTGTAATCAAATTACCGGTAATTACCACTACAGAGTATGTACAGAACCCCAGCTTTCAAATTCATCCCAAATATTTGCAGAAGAGAGAAAAAGAGGATCAACAAATGGTTTTCAGAGAAGTAAACGGCAAAAGACACTTTGATGTATACCCTGAAGAAAAGAGAGATGCCAAGCGGCAGAATAACAGACCCTGGTTGCAATGTTTTTTTATGCATCTCTTGAACTCAGATTTCTGTTCCCAAATGAGGACAGGTGCCAGTTTAATTGCACGATGATTCCATTACTTCAAGATGTTAATTGAACGGGACAGGAAAACAGAGATACTATACAGCTCCATACAGTTTGTGCTGTTAAACTTCATCTTAATTAACATGTCCTCATGATTATGGAAATCCATCTACTGGGATTAAATAATAAATACAAGTGCAATAAATGCACATGTCTAATCATGTTATAATATTCATATCTGGGCCAATTTCAAGAAAGCAAGCTCTTCTTGGATAATTACATTGCAGTACTACCAAACATTAGACATTAAATTTTACAAACCCTTATTCTGCCATTACTTTAGGAAAACAGCTTAAATACCATGTTTTTGTCACATTTATGAAATTATAGAACTATTTTTTTTTTTACCAGTTTTTTAATCATTTCTATTAAAAAGGTGTAAGGTGGATGAAAAAAACATGTATTAGAATATTATGTCCCAAAAGAGTAGCTGTGAAGCTAGGCAGGCCAATTTATGTGTTTATATCCATACTTGCCATCACCACTGAGGTTCAGCAAAATTAGGAGGATGACTTGCCAGGAGACAAATGCAGGTTTTGATGTGCATATTAAAGCATTTTTAACAAAATATATATCTGCTGCACATTTTTTCACTGGGAGAATGTAAAGATTCAATTACAACAATAACAGATATATATATTCATTTTCATATAATTTTGTCAGAGGCACAGGAGGCCACTGGAGATGGGCAAAATAGCTCCTGAGCTGCAGGTTTGAGATCCCTTACTTAGTTGGAAAGTGAGAAGTGGAAAAAGAGTTTGTGTGAAGCTAAAATTGTACATGTTTGAAACAGTCACCTAAAAGGAAAGGTAAATAATATACGATTGCAAGAAGAGACAAATAGCTCAGTTATTTGATAAAGATAAATCTGCAAGAAAAGTACACACAGCTCAAAGGTATGCAGAATAACTAGGCAAAAATACCAAAAGTTAAAAAAAACAGATGAATAGTTGAAACAACTAAAAGTGACACAAAAACATGCAAATACTGAAATAATGGATGAATAACTCAATTAGTTGCCAAATAAAAGAACATTTGTGAAAATGTAAACAGGTAAATTGTAGCTAGACAGGAAAACTAGTAAAAACATGGAATATGGTGGTTCAAATGGCTTAAAATAACTAGGCAAAAATTACATTTATATATTTATCTTTTATATTTATGTTTATATTTAATGGAGTGTCTGTAATGCGAGCAAGTTCCACTGGGAATAATAAAGTATTCTGATTCTAATCATAAATGGTTCAAATAATGATTAACGAAACACTTAATGGTTAAATAAATGGCTAAACTGAACGTAACCATAGCTGAAAGTAACCACTTAAAATGGATAGGTAAACGAAAGATTAACTCGTTGTTTATGGTTAGTTAAAAGAACTAGAAGCAAAAAATAAGGAAAAATGTTTGAAATAAGACATAAAAAGTTAAAATAGTTAAAAGTACCAAAGAAGCAGCTTAAATAGCCAACATTTACCACTTCCTGGTGCAAGAGTAGAGGAGAAATTTAATACTTTATAGTGTTGAATAACATCCAGATTCACTGAACACTTTTGGAACATGACAAGTGGTGTGAAGAAGAGGTGCTAGAGCTAATCTAATAAAGCTGTAGAGTGCTTGCAGCTTGATAGACAGTAGCTGGCACTAATTTTCAAAATCATTATTTAGTACTGCTTCAGCTAAAATAGCCTATACTTTATAGCTACTATACCTGACTGTTTAATATGAGCCTACCAATATTTAGCTATTTTTACAGTCCCCTCCAAAAGTACCGAAACAGCAAAACCAGTTAATTTGTTTGGATATGCACTGAACATATTTGTGTGTGATCAAAAAATGAATATGAGAAGAGAGATCAGAATTTCAGCTTTCATCCTGTGATATTTATGTCTAGACATGTTAAACAGCATAGAGAGTTACACATTGTGTATCAAACCACCTAGTTTTTCAAGTGAGCAAAAGTATTGGAACATGGCAAGTTATGTGTGTTTCTTGTTAGCCTTGTTTAATCAGTAAGTAGCCCTGAATAACTACTCACAGTTTAAGCTTTCACCTGTGAAGACTACATCCATAGTTAAGATGGGTAGACCAACATGAAGACCAGAGAGCTTTTTATGGGAAATGTCAATAGGATTGAGACTTCTGGGCCCTCTATTCGAAGAAAGCACCATAAAGTAACGTCATGCTTAAGACGATAAGACACAGACGACTAAATGATTATGTTGATGCAAATGTAACCAATACACATGATAAGTGATTTTTGATATATGTTTGAAATATTACTCAATGATAATTGAAGTTGAATGAATAAGTAACATTTTGAATTAATATAGCTAATGTTACAAAGTAATGTGAAGTGAGTCATAACCTTGTTGTTAAGAAGAAAGAAACACCAAAGAAAGGTCACCAAAAATAAGTACCAAGCCAGCCAGCCAGATTAGAGAGAGTTACTATAGAGAGAAATTATAACTTTAAATTGATTTGATATATA
>VUQH01041561.1:0-18157 GCA_015106775.1 Etroplus canarensis | reverse complement strand
AAAAAAAAAAAAACACACAGGCTAGTGGCAGAAATTAAAGGCACTCTTAAGACATTTATATATTTTCTAAAGAATTCCATCTGCATCTGTTACAAATATACTGACCTGCATTAAATCATGTTTAAAAGCAGCTATAACCCTGTGATAATGCATGTGACTACAATTTCATTTAAATGCAACTAAACAAAACTGATGTACATCAATTTGTCAAATCTATCTTTCAACATGGATTTCTGTTGGTCAGGACGAGACAGTTTGAGAGGTGACTTTCATTTGATGCTCTAAAATACAACATGAAAATGAAAGGCTTTATTTTCTTGCGTTTTAATGAGCTTGAGGATTTGATGAGGATGAGTCGCTCCTATCAGTGACATAAATCCCCTTCATCTTGGCATCTGTCAACATTCATCCACATAGGAAAACGACCCTGGTGGCTACATTACCAAACGACTAAGCCTCTCTAAAAGCTACAGGAAAACTCTTAGGTCAAAATAAGTTCATCTCTGCTGCTGCACTATGGACAACCAACACTAAACATTCACAGCTGGCAAAAACGAAGAAGCCAATCCTTTGCTTCATATACTGTTTGTGTATATGTTGTGCATTTTTACTCAAGATCACCAGTTTGAGTGCTGTCAGACTGAGTGATAGATCTGTGGCTTTCCTAGACATCAACCTGACCAGTTACAAGCTCCAAAAACATACAAAGGAGAGCGTCGGGTCTTTACGGGATTTGGTGGTCAGTTTTAAAGACCCTATTTGTCAAGAATTTATGCTCTTTTGTATGGTTCAAGTACAGCTAAAGTACAGCTAAATAAACAAGAGTGTGTGTAAACAAGTGTTTTAAAGTACCACACAGAAATCAAATACTGTAATAAAATAATGTGTTCCATGTGGAGAGACAAGCCCTTGGAGGGCTGCATCATGAAGGGCATCCGGTGAAAAACCTCTGCCAGATTAACAATGTGGATTAATCTGCTGTGGCGACCCTCTGGGGAGAACACAAGGGAGCAGCATAAGGTACATTGCAATGCTTAGGATTTAACAGTTTTATACATTATCAATGTATCATCTGATCAGCTGCCGTTTAAGCTAGTATCAATCTTAACTACTGACTTGGGTTGGTAGCAACACATTAATTACCATCAGCTGAGCACTGGGACCCCCCCCCCAAAGAATGTGTGCCCAGTCTCCTGCTCTTCACCCTGCTTACCCATGACTGCACCCCCAAACTACATTATTATCCTATACATATATGCCTCAGTTTTATAATTCTTAACTTATGTCTTTGTTTACACACAATCGATTGGCAGGAACAATATTTCGATCCTGTGTATGGCCCGTGCATACGGCAGGCCAGAAAGTAAAGTGGACTTTGAATGCTGAGTGCAAAAGTTAAGATTATTTACATCATTTTAAAAAATATCAGCCCTGAATTTCACAATTGGTTGCTCTCCTGTTTTAGAGCTGCAAAACTTCTGCTAAATTAATTTACAAGCCCAATTCCAAAAAGGTTGGGATGTTGTGTAAAATGTAAATAAACACAATGCTATGATGTGAAAATCTCAAACCAATATTTTCTTCACAGAAGAACATAGAAAACATATCAAATATTGAAAGTGAGACATTTCACCATTTCATGAAAAATACTAGATTGTCTGGAGTTTGATAGGAACATATCTCAGAAACAATGGGACAAGAGCAACAAAAGACTGGAAAAGTAAGTGTTATTTTAAAAAACAGCTACAAGAATGTGTTGTAACTAATTAAGCTAACTGGCAATAGGACAGTAATGTGACTGGGTATAAGAAGAGCACCTTAGAGAGACAGAGTCTCTCAGAAGTACAGATGGGCAGAGGTTCAGCAATGTGTCAGAAACTGCCTTTACAAACTTTGGAGCAATTTCAGAATAATGTCCATCAATGTCAACTTGAAGCAAAGACTCTGAATATTCCATCATCGATAGTGCACAACAAGAGAGTTCAAGAATCTGGAGACATTTCTGTGCACAAGGGACAGAGCCAAAAACCAGTATTGGATGCTGGTGATCTTCTGGCCCTCAGGTAGCACCGCATTGCAAAAAGAAATGATTCTGTCATAGAAATCACTGCATGGACTCAAACACTTCCAGAAATCATTGTCTGTGAACACAGTTCACTGTGCCATCCATAAATGCAGGTTAAAGCTCTATCATGCAAAGATGAAACTATGTGAACATGATCCAGAAATGCTGCCATTCTCGTTGGGCCAAATTTAATTTAAAATGGACTGAGGCAAAGTGAAAAACTGTTCCATGGTCAGACGAATCACAATTTGAAATTCTTTTGGGAAATCACGGATGCTGTGTCCTCCAGACTAAAAATGAGAGGGATCATCCGCTTTGCTATCAGCACTCCGTTCCTGCATCTCTGATGGTATGGACTACTGGAAACTTGCAGAGCCGGAAAGGCATCATCAGTGCTGAAAGGTATATACAGGTTTCAGAGCAACATATGCTCCACTCCAGATGACATCTTTATCAGGGAAGGCCTTACATATTTCAGCAAGACAATGCTAAACTGCATAATGCAGCTATTACAACAGCATGGCTTTGTAGTAGTGGACTGGCCTGCCTGCAATCCAGACCATGACCAACATTTGGCACATCAGTAAACACAAAATGCAACAAAGACGACCCAGGACTTTTGAGCACCTGGAATCCTATATCCGACAAGAATGGGACAACTGTCCTCTCCCAACAGTCCAGCAGCTGGTCTCCTCAGTTCCCATACAATTACAGACTGTCGTTAAAAGAAAAAGGGGATCCTACACAGTGGTCCTGCTCTGTCCCAACTTCTTAAAGAACTGTTGCTTCCATCGAATTCAAGATGAGCTAGGAATTTTCACAAAATAGTAAACTGTCTCGCTTTCAATATCTGACACGTTTTCTATGTTCTTCCATGAAAAAAAACCCAAAACAAAACAGTAATGAGTTTTCAAATCATTGCGCTGTGCTTTTATTTATATTTTGCCCAGCGTCTTGACCTTTTTGAAACTGCGGCTGTAACTTATACATCTCTTCATGTTTTAGTGTGCCATTTTAATCCTGCTCTGTGAGGTGCCTATGGGCTGGATGCGTGTGCGGAAACTGCTATATAAATAAAGCAGGGTTGAATCGCAGCATGACTTCATAGATTTAGTGAGGTAATTCCCAGTTTAGATCCATCCATCCAGAGAAGAATTCTGTAAAACAGACCACCAAATTGTGATCGGCAAGAAGGTTTGGCTTTCATCTTCATTGAAAGGTCATATCGTGCTGTCATTAGAGATTTAATTCATAACTCATCTACAGG
This sequence comes from Etroplus canarensis, assembly GCA_015106775.1. Lineage (NCBI taxonomy): Eukaryota > Metazoa > Chordata > Actinopteri > Cichliformes > Cichlidae > Etroplus > Etroplus canarensis. Next base: position 14,825 of record VUQH01041561.1, on the reverse strand, counting down.
TGTCCACGTTAGCTACTAAGCGATCTGCTCAACAGCCACACTGGCAGTGAACGTGTAACGAAGGACGATTAAAGCCTTCTAATAATCGATAACTACTAAGAGCTGACATCCACTCCTCTTGTATTAGACAGGTCACAGAGACACGGTAGGTCGCACTACGGCTAGTCATTAGTTGGTGTAAACATTAGTCATCACTTCCAGGTTGTGCCAGCAAGAGTGCCACACAAAAACAATGCCACGGCGGGTTTCTGTTGACCTGGTCTAACCTACTTTGAAGGCAACACGGCCTTGTCTTGGAAGACAGACAACGGCGTATCCTAGCAAACAGTTGCCACTACGGGCACACAAGGCCTCATCTTGCCGTAAAGCGGCACACACTAGCTAGCTGCGTCGGTGGCTTGTTAGCCTAGCAAATGTGTGAACATGCTAAGAACCCGACAGCCTACCATTTTATCAGCACACCACTTAGTAAAACGTTAACAACAGCCTTCACTCCCCATGCACGTCAACCCATTAACCACCGCGGCCGAGAGGCATTTAAAAGGTCAAGACAACAAGCGAGCCGGAGACTCGGCTAACAGCCAGCATTAGCACGGCGCTAATGAAGGAAGCTAACGTCTGCTACAGCGGGGCTGTTGTTTTCGCTCCACTCGAAAAATCTTGATGGTTCACTCGCCGTGGCACACCCGCTTACCTCGGGAGAAATATCCTTCACTTCACCACGCAGAAGCAGGTGAACGCGCGGCGCGGCGGTCGTCGCAGGGTCTCTCAGTGTCGTCTTTCTGTCGCTTGCTCGATGTACACATTGGCACCGCTCCTGGAGCACAGACCAGACGGCAGGCGTTAAGTACCAGCCGCTCCAGAACGCGCACAGTTGTCGAAGTTTGTGCGGGAGCGCGCTCCGCACGAATCGCAGATTTCACGAAATAGTCCAATTTCCAAAACATAAACACGTGTATATAGTAATGCTTTACGCATCGTTTATTTAATGTCTTTTTAAGCTATATAATAAAAATTATCGCACCCCTACCAACCAGAATTAACGCATGCTCACCCTTATACTATCGCCATCAAATCAAGGCTCGTCCAGCAGGTTGTCGAGTCAGTTTCCCTTCAGGGGCGTTTCCAAAATTTTTAAAATGGGGTGGCACCTTGGGGGGGGGGGTCTCATGGGACACCAGAAAATTTTATCACACACACACACACACACACACACACACACACACTTTTCACGTGCAGCATGTAGTGAGGGAGGTCAGCGAGCAAGGCTGCCCGTTACAAGCACCAGGGAGCAATGCAGGGGGTTTAACAGCAGTTATTGGACTTAGTAAACTGTAGTCTGATGTCAGTGTAGTGTAGTGGTTTACACTTTTGCCTCACAATCAAAAGGTCCCTGGTTCAATTCCAGGTGGTCACACAAGCCCCTCTCACTACAGAGGGTTGCATCACTAAGGACACCCAGCATAAATCCTCTGCCAAATTACCAATGTGGATTGGGGAGAATACAACAGAGCAGCTGAAGGTATAAAAAAATAGCCTGGTTATAGCTGTAAATATGTTTAACTTTGCTGAGCTGTACGAGTAAATAATGGCATCTCACACATCCTTTATTTGTAGTTTGCAAAATTAAGGATGGTAGGCAGTGCACCAAACCACTGTGAGGTAAATGAGGAGGAATCCATCCTTCAAAACTTACACATTTTTTTTCCATTCCTAATTAAACTAGGAGCTTTTACTGCATGAAATATTAAACATTTTATAATCATATATTTACAGCAATGCATTAAGGAGGGCAAAGCTATCTTTCACAGAAGAAGGGGAACCAGACCTGTGATTTCTATCAGTGATTTCATTAACACAACAACACAGCTGTCGTGGTAGTTCCTTGAACTTTATACCTTGCCTCTTGCTGTATTTTAATGAAAGAAAAATTGCACATTTGTTGAACCAACAAGTCCTCCAGAAGAGCCCCCTGGCTTGTAAGAACTGGTTATTTAATTTAATCATCATTCTTTTAATAATAATTCTAAAAAATGTTTTTAAACTTTGGAGCAGGGGCATATTCAGAATGCCACTGGACCAGAGAGCTCTTACAATCTTACAGTGACAATGCCCACCAACAGCAGATGATAGGAGTGGTAGGAATGTAACTTAGTACATTTACCCAAGAACTTTACTGATGTACAGGTTTAAATTACTTGTACTTTATTTAAATATTTCTATGTTATGCTTTTTTCAGATTCTACTGCACTTGATTATGGATAAAAATTGTACTTTCTACTATTTAATAATTTATTTTATGGCTTTAGTTATTTAGAATTTTGCAGATAAACTGTATTTTTATATATCAAGATACTCAGCAATATAGAATAAGCAAATAAGATAGTCAAAAGATGCAACAATAAAGTGATATACACATTTATGAATCATTTCTTTTTGCTTCTTCTTATTTTTTTCAGCTGCTCCTGCTAGGAGTCACCACAACAAATCATCTACCTCCATCTCCTTAATGAATCAATAATGATCATCCATTAATATTGTATAACGTATATGATTCTGCATGATGAGTATGTTTACACTGGGTACTTCAAATGAATTAGGATGATATAACTTGTGCACTATGATGTTATTTCAGTAGGATTACAACTTTTACTGTAGTGAACAGTCTGAATGCTCCTTTTCCACTTTGGGCAATATTAAACATTTGTTTAAATGCTTGTGCAGCTCTACTTCATGCAACAAATGTAAAACAAGACACAAGGCTGCTGGACTCACTTGGGAACCAGAGAGCTGCTGGAGGTCGCTGGCTCAAGACTCACCAGTAGAGGTTGGAGGCCAGTGGAGTTTAAGACCAATTTTCAAGATCCACCTTGTACTCAGATACGTTGAGATGCACTGTAGACTGGAGAGGTCTCAGCTCACTCGCCAGAGCACTGCCAAGATGCTCCCAAGCAAGGCACCGAACCCCCATACTGCATATTGCTGTAAAGGGCAGAATGTATATCAAGTGTGTGTGTAACAACAGAGTGTATAGATTTGAAACTGGGAATTTTCCCATGTGGGATTAATAAGTATGTCTTCTATTTTTGAATCCATGTGTCTTGGTCCCCCCCGTGCCACCTCGTGGAAACATCCCTGCTTTGGAGAGCTACAGTGCTGAATGAGGCCATGTGGTTCAGTCTTGATGCTGCACACATGTAACTGGCTAGGATTAAGATTAAAGGGTCATGTTGCTTCTTTCATAGCAATCTGGACATAAGGGAGGCCACAGCCACCGTTTCTACTACCCCCCACCACTCCACAACCAGCCACCATCAGGAGGGATAAAGGGTGGGAGGGGGTTAGAGAGTAGTGTGAAGTGGGAGGGGCTGCTGCACAGGCTGGGATTACAGAGAAGGATTGGTTATGTAAGTGCATTGTCCCAGTAGGCAAGCTGCTGGTTGAGAGCACAGTAGGGCGAGAGACACTCAGACAGCAAGAAAAGTAAGAGAAAGAACAGACTTTTGTAAATATAATCCTATTGTCCTCGCGTGAACAGTGGCTGTAAGCCCTCTACTGTAATCAGGCAGTGTGCAACAGCTTTTCTGTGTAAATCCATGAAGTACACCACCACATAGTCCAGAGGAGACAAAGTTTCTCACTTTTAGAGTGTATCACATGCATTTAAATATCAACCCTTATTTTGGACACATACTGGACACCTTTCAGTACCAGCACCAGTTAGTATTTTCTCTAAACAAAAAAGTACAAAAGAGTATGTCTGCTTCTGTGTCGCTGCCAATTGCTGCACTTTAAATGAACAGAATTCAAGAGAAACTACTGTGAACTGCAAAAATATAAAGAGGGTGCGAAATGTTTACACGCTAAAGAGACCAAAAATCAATGCCATGTCAAATATTGTCTGTGTAGACTCAGGTGAGTGCCTAAATTCTGACAGTGTGAACCAATTATGAGGATGCCACTGTTTTCATCATTCAGCAAGGAAAACGAAAATCTATCCAGTTGTGAATGCATTGGTGACAGTTATAAAGATGAGAAGAATAGAGAGAAAAGAATACATGAGAAGGGCTGAGGAAGGAAGGGAGAGGAAGTGGGGTGATCCAAACCCATGAGAATGTTAAGCTGTGCTGGTATGCTGGAGGAATTTGAATTTCTTGGTTTGACATAACAACGTGCAGACTTTTGTTTTTTCCTCAGCTAAGTGAGAATGAGAAAAGGGTGGAGGAGAGACGCTGAAAAGAAGATGTGGAAGGAAGAGCTAGTTTGAAGAGGAGAGGGGAGTCAGAAAATAGAGTCCAAGAGAAAGGGAGGAAGGAAGTCAGGAGACAAGGGTAATGGATGTATGGCAAATGGGAGAAGAGTATAGAGACAGAGAATGGAGGGGGGTGTTAAGAGAAGTGAGGGAGAGGAAATAGGTGACTGAGAGCAGGCAGAATCATAAGCACATTCCAGACATAATGCTGTTTGGCAGTAGATTGTTATGCTGAAATCAAAGTAAGCTCGTAGCTATGGATTGGCCAAGCTCCCTGAGAACTTGTTTGCTGCTGAGATTCCTGTGGAAAACCTTAACCAGTCTGGTTTAAAAACCCCATCCTGTAAACTCCTTTAATGGGGGAGGTTGAAATTGGAAATCTGAGTTTGAGGCAGGCAGCCACTGGATTGGGAAAATGCATGGTATCTGAAGCATTGTTTCTGATGCTGTTGCCTGTCGATGGTGCAAGAGTTCATTTCTCAACACGTTTATCCGAAAATGTAATTGTTTGCATTGCAGTATGCTTACTATGGCTGCTTGTGCAGTTAAACCACTGAAAGGACATTTGGGGAAGTATAGTTATTTTGTGGCTTGGTTTAATTCCGATAAGAAGATTAAAACCACTCTTATGTCCGTATGGTACAAGCAAAAAGTCAGCGAGGAAGTGCAGTGGTTGGGAAGGTCATCTTGCAGCAGGAGGGTTTTGAGTTCTGGTCAGCAAGACTTCCTGTGTGGAGTTTGCATGTTTTAACCTGTGTGTGTGTGGGTTGTTTTACTCATGGACTCTGGTTTCCTCTAACACTCCAAATACATGAGAATCAGAATACTTTTTTAATCCTTTGCTTCCCTATAAATATGAAAAATTAAAAACATGAAGAAAAATATTAAAAAAATAAGGCGCTCCATTCAAAGTGCAATACGTAACATAAATTCTCAGAAGTTAATCAATATAATACTGTGTAAAAGTCTTGACCCACCATTCATTTCTTTACCTTTTGCTTCCAAGGAATCAGACTTTCTTGCAGTTGTTTAAAATGAGCAGTAGTTCTTCAGGCTTTCTAAAGGTCTGTCAAAGTTTTCTTTGGACTTTGGCTGCTTTTTCGCTCATTTTCAGTCCAGTTCAAGTACCTGATCATTTTCAAAGGAGTCTTTTTGTTTGTTAAGCCACTTAACACTGACCTATTAATCTTTTATGCACAAAAAAGGCACTTAACACAAGGGGTGTTGTGTCTACACACGGCAGATGACTTAGCAAAGAAGCAATTTTAAATTGTATCTTTAGACATTTCATTACTAGTAGCCTGTTGTCATCATTTGTCCCTATTTTTTTGTTGAATCTATGAAAAATACCAAAGATAACACAGTTTGACAGGGATCAAAAAGTATTTTTGAATCAACGAGGTGATTCCCAAAGAGCTACTGGCCGAAAACTTGTCATTTCTCAGCATGGTGTGCAGTTTGTCCTTTTTAAATCTGAGCAAACTGGAAAAGTGGAGGACAAAAGAAGAAGTAGCAAACTGAAAAAACCATCAACAGAAAAGTCACGTTCTTAAGGAATTGGAAATAATCCAGCAAAAAATTGACAAAGGACCTGAGATCTGGCCCTTCAGTTCATCCATCTACTGTTTGCTGAAGCCTCATCAGAAATGATCTCAGGGTGGGTGTCAAGAAGTCATTTTAAAGGAAGGAAAACAGGGAGTAAAAGCTGAGCTATGCCAAATTACACAATAACTGGACTGAAAATCAGTGGCAACTGATCATATGGAGTGACCTCAACATTACTGAAGCTGTGTGGGATCATCTTGACAGAGAACAGAACCAAAGGCAGACAACATCATCAGAAGAGCTTTGGAATGTCCTTCAAGAAACCTGGAAAACTATTGCTGAAGACTGCTTAAAAAATGACAAGAAATGTTACCAAAGAGGCTGTGTTGAAGAATAAAGGTGGTCATATCAAATTTATGTTTGAGGGATGGTTCAAGACTTTTGCACAGTACTGTACTAAATATATACAAGATATGGGAAAGGAAGGTAGTCCAGGTGTTAAAGGGAGGAGTTGTAAAGTTTGATGATCACAGGTAGGACTTATTTTCGTTGGTGTTCTGTGATGCATCGCCGTTGAATGAGTCTTTTGCTGAATGTGCTCCCTTGCCTGTCCAGCATGTCACGGAGACGATGTGAAGGAATGTCCAATATCGTCTGTAACTTGGACAGCATCCTCTTTCTGACATCACTGTCAGATAGTCAAGCTCTACAACCACAAAATTAGTGGTCTTGAGGATCAGTTTGTTGCATCTGTTGGTATCCACTACCCTCAGTCTGCTGCCTCAGCACACCACAGAATAGAGGATGGTACTGGCTCCCATCCATCCATCCATCCATCCATCCATCCATCACTTTTCTTCCACTTATCCAGTTCAGGGCCATGCTTCCAAGTGGACAATTTTGCTTTCTAATATTAAAGCAAACAAAGTTAGAAATAATTAGGCCAGTGTATACAAGTAATCCCCATAAGCCAAAAATGAAAACTTCAGACTTCTATTAATGCTCAGATTAAACATATCTGTGGAGATGTGCTTAATCTGGTCACACAGCTTTGCGGCAGCTCAGCTACCTGCTATTTGAGACTTTTGTTTGTCAGATGTAGCCAATCAGAGAGGGCGCCCTTCAAGGGAAAACAACTTGAACAGCTTGTCTGTGAGGATGAACTGAGACTCTGCACCGAGGCCCAGCATAAGATAACTTCAAAGCTACTGTTGTAGGGTTGTGAAATAAAATATGGAGCTGGAAATTAGCATCATAGCTCCTCTTTAAACTATTAACTTCACATAGCATACAGACATATGACTCATACTGATCTTCTCATCTAACTCCCAGGCTCCCCAAAATGTCAAAATATTCCTTTTGATTTTTGACTGTTTTGAAGTTGGTCTATTAAACTACTGGATTTGGCAAAAAGTTCAAAATGTATCATATGAAATGGATGTTGCATGTGTGATGACAAGTGAAGATGGGATACAGGTTGTCTGAAGCTGAGAAGCCTTAAGAATTTCAGTGTCACATCACTTAACATCATGTACTTCCTCGCCACAGCTCGCCAGCTGCCACAGCCATAAATCTTGTGGCTATAACAAATAGCTTTACAGCGGATTAATGTCATTATGTGATTATGAAATCCAGCTATTAAATTATGGTCAGTGGGCAAAGATCAAAGCTCATGTGCAGCACAAACAGCATTGTCTGCGTCTTTATGACTGTAACTACAGGGTTGTGCATGACACACCGAGGAATAGGAAGAGAGGCAATTAAGGATTTTCTGAGTCTGACTCAGAAAAACAAGGAAACAGTGGCACAGACAAGATTTTGCATTTGAATGACCTCATTAAGGATGGAGCAACCACAAGTCTATAATGGGAACCAGTATTTCCCCATTCTCTTTTCAAGAGAGAGACTACAAGGCTCAATCAGAGTCTGAGCCCACAGGCCTGAAAGAGCCCTATTTTTGTTAAACAGAGCATCTGATGGTTTGCTATTTTAAAATCTGCAAAAGAAAAGAGAACAAACGAGATAAGAAAAGATTTAATTTGATTTAAATGTAAATATAAACTCACCAGCCACCTTATCAGATACACCTGTTTGTGTATCTGATAACAGTAATGTAAATATCTAATAAGCCAATCACATGGCAGCAACGTAGTGCATTATGCATGTAGACATGGCCAAGTTTGAAGTTGAAACTGAGCATCAGGATGGAGAAGGATTCATGTGTCTTTGAACGTGGCGTGGTTGTTGTTGCCAGAAACTGTTGATGTGCTGGGATTTTTCCCACACAGCCATCTTTAGGGTTTACAAATAATTGACTGAAAAAGTTATCCAGAGAGGAGCAGTTCTCCAGGTGAAAATGCTCTTTTGGTGTCAGAGGAGAATGGTCAGATAGGAAGGTAACAGTAACTCAAATAACCTCTCAATACAACTAAGGTATGCAGAAGACCATCTCTGAACACACAGCCTTGAAGCAGATGGGCTACAGCAGCAGAAGACCATGCCGGGTACCACTTCTGTCAACAAAGAACAGGAAACTGAAGCCACAGTTCAATGGGCTTACCAAAGTTGGACAACAGAAGACTGGAAAAATGCCACCTGGTCTGTTGAGTCTTGATTTATGCTGTGGTATGCAGATGGTAGGGTCAGTATTTGGCATAAACAGCATGAAAGCATGGCTCCATCCTACGTTTTATCAACGATTCAGGCTGCTAGTGATGGTGTAATGGTGAGGGAGCTATTTTCTTGATACACATTGGGCCCCTTAGTACCAGCCTACCATGTTGATTAGGATCTCAGAGTACCCATCTTCTGATGGCTGCTTCCAGCAAAACAACACACCACGCCACGCCACAAAGTTCAAATCATCTCAGACTGGTTTCATCTCAAACTCGTGACGCTGTACTCAAATGGCCTTCACAGTCACTAGATCTCAATCCAGTAGAAGTGGATGTGCACCTGACAAATCTGCAGCAAATGCATGATGCCATCATGTCAATACAGACCAAAAATCTCTGAATGTTTCCAGCACCTTGCTGAACTTGTGCCATGAAGAACTAAAGCAGTTCTGATTCAAAAATGGGTCAAACCCTTCACAAAAAAAGTTTTCTAAATGTGTTAAAAAACTTAAAGAAATAAAACAATATTGCTCTGTAAAGCTGCAGTGTGATGTTTGTTGTGTGCCCATTGCCAAAGATTTACTGCGGGATAGAAATATTTTATTCTCCTCCTTTAATGGGGAGTTTCTCAACCTTAGGGTCAAAATCTTCATGGATTACTGGGAAATTAGCTGGGTAGTATAGCCAAAGACAAAAGGCACCCCTATCTGTCCCAAATTAGACCGGCTGGCCTGTGGGGAATTCTCCCATTGCAATTTTTTTGGGTTAAAGCAGACCTGCATGGTAGAAATACCAGTACTTCCCACTGCAGTCAAGGAATAATCTCTGGACAATCACATTGTCACTGCTGACAAGTCACCTGAAACACAAGCCCCATGCATTTGCATAATGACAGCCAGGTTGCAAGAAGCATGTGTGTTGCTTATGTAATGTTGCACCTGGTGTGTGTTTCATGAGGCTTATTTGTGTCTCTGGGAAGTGGGCCAGACTAATTAACAGATCAAATAAGAGATACAGTGATAATATTCATCTCAGCCAGTGAAGAGCAGTGGTGACTTTCAGTCAGCAGCTGGGTCTGCTTTCCCATAAGCATCTAGCTTATCTTATGCGTCTTATTTCAAGATGATAAAGTGTATTCATTACTTTGTGTGTGTTCATAAGGACAGAGGATTATTCTGGGTAAACAATAAAAACACATGCTTAAGGTTTTTACCTAAGTCCACGAGTCTGTTTATCTGGGATCAAACATTTGCATGAAACCAACGAGTGCCCTGTACACAGTGAATGCTCCTTTGACCTAATGGTTGTGCCTGTATGATAATGAGTGGGATCCCCAACATGTACAGGGACTCAAGGACTTCCCCTTCAGTCCCATTTGCAGGGTGGAGCTACTCAATGGATGTTATAAAAAAGGTGAACATTTTCTTGCCTGAACAGGTGCAACAAACCTAACAGGAGAGTCAGGGACAGGGTGCTTCAAAGTGTTATTTTAAAAAGAGGCACTCCCTTTCTGAATATGGAAGTGAAAAGTAAAAGAGAGTAGCAGTGAGTTAATGGAATGAATGAGAGTAGAAGTTCAGTTTCCTGTTCTATCTGTAATTTAGTATCAAGATGGCAAAGGAACAGGACAGAGGGAACACACTGACTTATCTAAGAAAGCTTGTAACCACATCACCTCTGTTCCAAACACTAAAATGTCTCCCCTGGTTCGCCAAGGATCAATATTAGGACCACTGCTTTTATCTCTATATTTTATTATGATCAATCCACTGAATGCACAGCTTCATGTGCTGTGTCTCCTACTGACACAGGACCAGTTGATGCATTTGATTTGAATGTGTTTAACTCATCCATTGCTTTCCAACAAGCAAGAAACATTGATGTCAAATTTGACCACCCAAGAAGTCACATAAATATTATAGCTGATTTAGAGGTTTGCAGCCTCAGTGCTCACAAAGACCAGGGGTAGAAAACACATTACTTTTGTTTTAATCTTGTTATATTGACTCGATGTTAGTTTTTGTATTGATGTAATTCTTGGGGGCACAAGCTCCTCCCACGGAGGGTTGCGTCAGGAGGGGCATCCAGCATACAACCTCTGCCAAATTACCAGTGTGGATTAATCCACTGTGGCGACCCCTTGGGGAGACAACAGGGGAACAGCCGATGGTACATCTTTTCATTTACTAGGAATTTGGAACAGTCATGTAACAAACGACTTTAGCTTTTATTATATGTGTGTGTGTGTGTGTGTGTGTGTGTGTGTGTGTGTGTGTGTGTGTGTGTTTCTGTTTCTTTATTCTAATCATTTAGTTTATTGTTACGATTGTAAAATTTTCCTCCCTTACTATCTATTATGTCTATTAATGATTTTTTATCTAATTCTCTCTACACATCTAATACGTTTTATTGGTTTATCATTATTATTTGGTTGTGTTAATTAGTCTCAGACCTTTGCACTGTCTTATTATTAACTTGTCAGTCATGTGTAAGCTGTATAAGGGTGAAAATCTCTACAAATGAAGTTTGATTAGGTGATAAATTGAAGCTGATAAAACAAGAAATCTTTTTTTAACAGGTACAGAGGCGCTTGGGTCTGTAGGGCTTTGAATCATTACATTAAACATTATATTGTATATATTCATATTGTGTCATTCTTACCTGTGAGCATCAAACTCTTTAATTCCTCTCTGTCACTCACTGACAGTTTCATATTGTACATATTCCATATTGTATACAGTGTTTAACTCTAGAGTTATTTATGTTATATTTGGCAGTTCATACAGACAGGTTTATTTGTTGCCGGTAATTTGGCAGAGGTTTTATGCCGGATGCCCTTCCTGACACAACCCTCCATGGAGAGAGGGGCTTGTGTTCCCACCTGGAACTGAACCAGGGACCTTTTGATTGCAAGGTCAGTGTGTAAACCACTACACTATAGGGTCTCTGGTTAGTCTGTAGTAAATACAGCAAAAAAACAAAAAAAGTGTTGTTATCGTGTTGTTACAGTGTCCTGCTGGAAAACACTGGGTCCTTGCATTTTTGTCGATAATACTTTGACAAGCACAGTGCAATCCACCTGAACTTTGTTGTAGGCCAGCACCCCCCCCTCCCCCTTGATAATGACAGTATAAGCTTTCCATACAGGATCATACATCCTGCCACACCACATGAAGTGTTAAGCATCCATACTTTGCGCTTCAACATATCAGATCCATAAAGATCCCACCTTGCAACCTACAGGAGCTGAAGGATCTGGTGCCACAAGACACCCCAACAGGTCCTGTGTTCATGCTCCCAGTAGTTCAGAGCCGTTTTGGTGACTTGAAAGGGAAGCTATGCAAAATTAGGCATGTCATAAAATTGCAGGTAAAATTGCTCTTTGTCAGACTAAAGGGATTATAACTCTCATGACCAGAGAAAAAAAAACACCACAGTAACTTCATTCAATTCACGTTTTTTAAAGAAACACCATTCTCTGTTCTTACCATACTGCAGGTACAACAAATTACAAGCAGTGCACATTTACACTGAAATACTGCCTACAGAGTTGCTTCATTAAAAATAATTTAAAAATCAAAGCCTAAACAAAGTGCTAAATATGTGGCTTTTATTAAAACAAACAGCGGCCTACAGATTTAGACACGGGGCTCTTTTGTCAGCGGCTATCTCTCACATGACCCTTTTTTTTTTGGGCCCAGAAGAGACATATCATGAACACAATTAACACAATATTTATTTATTGATGGTAGTGCTGGGACTCCATACTCATTTTAAAAGATGATGTGGCACCTCAAAGTTTAAAACACTGAGCACAGTCGATTTAGCTTTTGCAGTGAAGACAGATGAAAACAGATGAAGTCATCTTTTTTTTTAAAGCCTGCAGAGTGGTAAAATTAGACACTGTTTCACTCTCTCTGCTCAGACCCATGTGGGAGAGACAAACCAACTATGGTGAGACATAAAAGTTAAAGCTTCTGCAGACTGTAAACCTGATGAAACAGCACTGCAGCTGCCACGGCGTAATGGATACTGACCTCTAGTGAGCAAGCAACAGAAGTGAAGACGGAGGCCACTTTTTTAACACAAGCACATGTAGAGAATACCAAGGGTGTGGATGTTCAGTTCATTGTTCTTACAGCTACTGATGAAGTTACACTGTGAAAAGTGCAGGTGATGTTGGTGCAGAGCCCTTCTGCTCAGTTTAGCTTGACCTGGAAGGACTGATGATTTGAGTTGGAGTAATACGGTCACTCTCTCTCACTCTCTCTCTCACACACACACGAATATGAAAAAAGATGCTAGAATCACTTACTTGTATCATATTCTTATTTTTATTTTGACATTGCACTTGAGTCTTGTGCAAATTCTTTATACATACGCATGTCCACATGGACAAAAATATCCAGCCACATCTCTTAATCATTAAATTCAGCTGTTTCATTCGTTCCCACTGCTGCAGATGCATAAAATCAAGCACCTAGCCATGCAGTCTGCCTTTAAACCATTTTTGAAAGAATGGGTTGTTCTAAAGAGCTCCTAGGTATTCCACAATCAACTGTAAATGGTATCATTGCGAAGAGGAAGTGTTCAGGAACCACAGCAACTCAGCCATGAAGTGACAGACCATGTAAAGTTACACAGTAGGGTCATCAAGCCCCAAGGCGCATAGCATGTAAAAGTCACCAATGCTCCAAACCTCCTCTGAGTTCCAAACCTCCTCTGAAATTAACATCAGCACAAAACTGTGCACTGGGAGCTTTATGGCATAGCTGCGCAGCTGTTTGCAGATTTTACATCACCAAACACAATGCCAAGTGTCATATTGTGTGGTGTAAAGCACGACACCACTGGACGACAGGAGCAGTGAAAACATGTTCTGATGAGTAGGGAATCACACTTCTCTATCTGGCAGTCTGATGGATGAGTCTTGGTTTGGTAAATGCCAGGAGAATGTTACCAGCCTGATGAAACTGTGCCAAGTGTAAAGTTGGTGGAGAAAGGATAATGGAGTGGGGATGTTTTTCTGGGGTTGGCCCGGGCCCCTTAGTTCCAGTGAAGGGAAATCAGAATGTTTCAGCTTACCAAGACACTTTGGACAATTCTATGCCTCCAGGTTTGTGGAAACAGTTGGTGAAAGCCCTTTTCCGTTCCAGCATGACTGTGCCACAGTGCACAGAGCAAGCTCCATAGAGGCATGGTTGGATGAGTTTGGTGTGGAAGAACTTGACTGGCTCACACAGAGTCCTGACTTCAACCCCATGAACCTCTGGGATGAACTAGAAGGGAGACTGTGACCCAGGCCCTTTTGTCCAACTTCTGGATGAATGGGAAAAAATTCCCACAGACACACTCCAACATCTCCTAGAAAGCCTTGCCAGAAAAGTAGAAGATGTTATAGCTGCAATAAGGGGACCAACTCTATATTACTCCCTACAGATTTAGAATGGCAAGTCATAAAATTTCCTGTGAGTGTAATTTGCAGGTGGTCTAATACTTTTGACCATACTATGTGCATGTATATATATATAAACTTTATGTTTATTGGGTTTTTTGAAGCACTTTGTACAACTAGTTTTGACATAAGCTATAAAAATAAAATGTATTAAATTTTAATAACACCGTAGTTTCAACACCATTATACACACACCTACACACACACATACGCACACACACACACACATACGCACAGAAACAACATGCATAAACACAACATAGGTCGGGGGCTGGTGGGGGGAGAGGTTGGGTCTCCATACATCCCGGTTTCTGGCACCCCTTTGGGGGCGGGGTGGGTTGGGCTGGGATTGGGGGCCGGGATGGCTGTATCCCCAAGTCGTGGTGGAGCTTGGAGAGCATCCTCTCTCCCGCACATTGGGGGTGACCCAACGTGTGTCCGTGTGTGTTTGCGTGCGTGTGTGTGCGTGCACTAGGAGTACACTGGCTTTTATATATCTATCTATATATATATAGATATATATATATAGATAGATAGATAGATAGATAGACACAAAAAGTTAAGGATGGTCAAATTAGGTTTGTCTGTAAATTGCATGGAAATGTGTTTTTCTTTGGAAACAATAAAAATTTGCAAGTGATCACTAACTTTTCAGGAACAGTAATTATGGTGTATGTTGAAGTCAGTGTGGGTGCATTCACAAAGTGCAAAGCAATTCGCATCTAGCCATTAAGCTTAAATATCAGGACATTTAACTTTACGTTTGCTCTGTTTTGTAAGAATTACTCACTACTATAAGTTACAGTACCAAACAAATCAACTTTTACTTTTTTTGTTTGCTCACTTTTTTAATTTCCCCTAGGGGACACCACAGTGAATTAATCGGCATTGGTAATTTGGTGGAGTTTTTTTTTTTTTTTTTTTTTTTTTTTTTTTTTTTAACCTTTCCTTTTTTTTA
>VUQH01041558.1:0-15747 GCA_015106775.1 Etroplus canarensis | reverse complement strand
GCAGACTGTCAGATGTTGGTTTGATCCACACATTTAACCTTTGTGAGAGAATGTAGGGCATCTAGTGTCTCCTGACACCATCCATCCATCCATTCACCCACCCACCAACCATCCATCCATGCATCCATCCATCCATCCATCCATCCATCCATTCACCCACCAATCTATCCATCCATCCATCAGCCATCCATTCACCCACCCACCAACCATCCATCCATCCATCCATGCATCCATCCATCCATCCATCCATTCATTCACCCACCAATCCATCCATCCATTCACCCACCCACCCATCATCCATCTGTCCATCCACCCACCAACCATCCATCCATCCATCCATCCATCCATCTTATCTAGGTCTGGGGCCCGCGCACCGAGCAGAGATGCTCAGACCTCCCATTTCATCCATTTCGTCTAGGGGGACACCATACCAGCTGATAGATATAATCCCTCCAGCATGCCCAGGTCTGCCTGGGTGTCTCCTTCTATTAGGACATGCCCAAAACACCTTAACTAAGAGATGCCCAGGAGGCAAATCACCTTACACCTCACTCAACAGACTGATATCACTGCTATCACAACACCAGTCCATCTGTCAATCACCTGCTCTGTGACATGATTACAAATTCATTCACTGAACTGGGGGATATGAGTACACTCTCCAGGAGGCTGGTTCCAGAGCTCAAGCTGTGCATTGAGGTGACCCCAACTAAAGAGGTGACATTCCATGTCCCCAAAACCAGGTTGTCAACCTGGGATCAGAGAGCCAGAGCCTCCACCCCTGACTGCCACCTGATCCACAAAGCACCAAACCCTGACACCAACCAAGTTCATTACCCTAAAGATAAAACATCATTTCAAGTTTATACAGTTGGATGAATTATGATGTATCTGTGTGTGTGTACGCAATCACACTGAAACACTCATCTGTTTTGATGACATAATCAGCCAAGTTTTAAAAACTAAATCAGCTGTGCATACATTTAAACTGTAATGGTTTGTGGTTTTTGTCAATGTGGGCCTGTGCTTTGTTTATTTCTCAGGATGTTTTGTTTTCCTTTTTTCTGTCCTTAGGTTCTAGTTCTCTTTCCTGTTTGCCTTGTGTTCATTTTATTGTTCCAGCCTCCTCTGTGTGACTTCCTCTGTGTTCCTGAGCCTCCTTGTGTAGTTTTATTCTCATGTGTTGCCGGTTCTGATCTGTCTTTGGTTATTTTGGTTTTGCCTCTTATTTAGTTCTGATTGTGTTTTCTCTTCATTCAGTGTTAGTCTGTGTGTTTCTGCTCTTCATGCAGTTTCAGTTATGATCTTTTATCCTGGGTTGTTGTTTTCTAGTTTTTATGTTCTTATTTTTTATTTCAGGTTTTATTAGTTCTTTGTGTGGTTCATTTTACTCTGTTATTTTAAAGCCTTAGTTCCCTCTTAGTTCTAGTCACCATTTGTGCCTTTGTAATTCCCCCCAGTGCTGTCTTGCTGTCTTCTGTCAAGTTCAGTGTGGTCTCTGTTATGTTTTGTTTCCTGTTTTACTTTATCAGTTTTATCCTGTACTTTGTTTCCTGTTTTACTTTAGTAGCCAGGTTTGTCCTGTGCTTTGTTTCTAGTTTTGCTTCCTGCCCTAATTGTTGTCTCCTGTTGTTTGTTAGTCGTCAGTCCTGGTCCATTTATACTCTGTCTCTCATTAGCCCAGTGTTGTGTTGTTGATATTTGTTCCCTGCATGTGTGAGAGTTCTGTTTCTGTGTTTCCCTTGCTTGGAAATGTACTTTTGGACTTTATTTCTCATGTGAGTGTTTGGCTAATAAAGCCCCTCTTTGTTCACTCATCTTGCCTGGTCAGTTGGAGTCCTGTGTTTGGGTCCTCTCTCTCTACACACCAAATCATGACATTAATTTGTTGCATTGCTCCTCTGAGTTCATGCTACTTTTCTGCAGTGTGTCTATTTTATTAGCTGAATATGTTTTGCTGGCCCTCACCTGCAAACAGTAACTAAAACACAATGAATACAGGAGAAATACAACACTAGTTTTCCATGTCAGTGCTGACTGAGCCGCACTTGTTCTTTCTGTAGAACGTAACATTTGGTGACGAGCAAACTGATTTTGGAATGAGTGATAAAAATGTGCACACTTAGTTTCTGCTACAGCATCTTGAACTTGGAAGCAGAGTCTTGATAAGCGTTCTGACCTGTTTCCTGGTCATGACAGGAGACTTGACTGGTCTGATGGGAGAGATGGACAGTCTGGTGGAGGGAGACACGGGTCTGCAGACAACAACATACAATGCAGATCACTACTCAGCAATAACGTGAGAGTTCATGTGGTTTGTCCTCACTGAGGTCACAGTGTGCATACCTGACCGGTGTGGGTGTAGGCCCTTTCACGTGTCTTACAGGTGAAGGTGACTGCTGGCGTCCTCCCGTCACCTTGGAAATGAAGGACGGTGGGGACTTGGAGGTTGGCTTTGGGGGAACCCGCGGAGGGGTTTTGTGAGCCAACTGCTGAGTTATCATTCCTCCTTCTGCATGCATCTCCATCATGGTGGTGGCCTGGAAACTGGCCTCCACCTTCTGAGGAGGGAAGTTTTAAACACAGTGAGTAAAATCTTTAAGGTGCAAAACTGATCAGGACTTCACACCTGATGAATTCCACACATTACTTTGTAATTTTTGTTTTCAGTATGATTCTAGCAGAAGATTGCCAGACAAGCCTTATATGACAGTCAGGTAGAATTACCTCAGTAACACTGTGAAAATATTTACTGTTCTAGCTTCGGAGTTTCTAGTTTAATCAACTTAAACTCAGTACACCTGCTTTTGGGAACAGTTAATTCAGTTTTATTTATAAAGCGCCAATTCACAACAGAAGTCACCTCAAGCTGCTTCACACTGTAAGGTAAAGATGCTACAGTATTAGAGAGAAAATCCCAACAATCAGACCATCCTCTATGAGCAGCACTTGGTGACTGTGGGAAGGAAGAACTCCCCTTTAACAGGAAGAGACCGCCAGCAGAACTAGGCTCAGGGAGGGGCAGCTGTCTGCCTCGACCATTTGGGGGTGAGGGGAGAGAGAAGAGAGAGGTTAGTTTCTCACCCTCTGCACTCTGGTCTGAGAAGTCGCCATTTGGGATGTGGACACAATAGTCTTGGATTTTTTAGCCGGTACAGCTTCCTCGCCTGCAGCAAAAACACAAAAGCAGGTTCAAGCTGATTTACTACAACACTAAATAGCACTGTTACACCTAAAAACACTTTGTCCAGTTGTTATGAGGATTACCTTTATCAACATGCAGTAATTTTAATCAGAATCAGATCAGAATTTTAAAATAAAACTTTGGTCCTCACCCTGAACTAGCAGTTCGGCAGTAGAGGTGGCCCGTCCGCTGCTGTTGGTAGCGGTCACAGAATATGTCCCAGAATCCTCTGGGAAGGCCTCAGCAATCAGCAGACTGTACAGGTCTCCGTCCTGGAGAATCCTGAAGTCAGCGGAGCTCTGGATCTCAGCCCCTTCTCTGTAGAACTTTACCACTGGAGTTGGGATTCCTGTCACTCTAACGTCCAGCCTCACCTGGCTGCCCTGTCTCACTGTTGAACTCTGAAGTCTCTGAAGGAAGTTTGGTGGCGCCGTCTCCGCTGCAGAGATAGATGTCTCATTAGTTTGTTTTAACGATGACACCTTTTACTGAGCACTGGCCTAACTGGAATGCACTCTGAACAAACAGTTAGACAGTCAGACAGGAAAAACCAAAAACAAGAGTTCTGTTCTGGAATCACCAGCTGACACCTGCAGAGCAAGGAGTGCTGCTTCTTCTCCACCTTTAAGTGTAACAGGTGAGTGTCCAGCTGAGCTGTGTTGGTTCTTCTAAACAGCACTAGAAATCATTTGCCTTTCTTGTTCTGTGAATAATCCTGGGTCAAAATAAAGTTTTCTGTTGGGGTCAGGCAGGACGCTCCAGGCACCAGAAGATAAGCAGGTACAAAATAGGTTCGGCAGGATCTGCCCAGTCTGTTGGTTTTTGGTTAATAAAGCTGATTGTTATGGGTCACAAAGGAGCCACACATTCAACTCTGACCACAAGTTCCAGTCAGTTTTTGTGAGATTGTGTTCATAAGAATGAAACAGATAACACAATGCAGCCACAATTGTTATGGAAGCAGAGGCAGAAAAGCCTTTAGCTCAGGGTGTCCAAACTTTTCTTAAAGAGTGCCGGATTTATTCATGGGAAACACCCAATGACCAATGGGTCCTCCTGACATTTTTGTGAATCATAAAAGTTACATTAATCTCACAGGGCAAATGTCCACCACCATTTTTATGTCTTTGATAGCCTGGCCTATGTTTGGAGGTTAACACGGCCTCTTCAGAGCTGGCTTTGATGGGATTTTCCTTTGAATCAGACCTGCATGTTTGAATGACTTCCTGTCAGCTCTTGTACAACAGCATGCTTTGTCTGACAGCGTCTCTTTACAGGAAAATCCTTCTGCACAGCAATGTTTTCCTAGCAAATTAGAGACAAAAGCATTGGTTTGGCTTTTCAGTGAAAAAATGTTGCAGTTTCCATCTCTCACCCTCACTATCAACTTCCCTTCTCTTTCCTTCCACAGCTGCCAAGAAACATGGGTCACATGGTGCTGCCACCATCAGGTGAAAGGAGAAAATGCATTTTGAAAATGTATGATTTATCACCCCTGTTTGTAGTGTCCTGGTAGTGTAGGGGTTTACACATTCACCTTACAAGCGAAGGGTCACTGGTTCAATTCCAGGTGGGGCACAAGCCCCCTCTCACCATGGAGGTTTGTGTCAGGAAGGGTATCCAGTATACAACCTTTACCAATATGGATTAATCTGCTGCTTTTTATCAATCCTGTCTGACAGTGTCAGTGGGAAATAACAGTTTTGATGCTAAAGGCAGAATAAAATCTGAGCACGTGCTGTGTATCCAGGGAATCCAGCACAGTCGGTGTGTCCACAGCAGGGTCTCTTTTTAAGACTAGTACCTTTGGCTGCTCCTCATATTATCCTGAGGGGTAATTTGGCACTCAAACTCCATGACTCCATCACAATCAAATACAGATCAACATATGAAAATAAAGAAGATCCTGCGTTTCATTTACATCTTCTGACATTTAGAGTTGTGTAGGCAGTGATTGAGACCTCAGTGGATCAAGTTTATGTGCTAATAAGTTCATAAACTTCAGATTCCTGTTAAGGAAAGCTATGCAGCAGCAGCTGCATCTATATTGGTTTCATCCCTGGATAAAGTGACAGGACACCCACCCCCCAAAGTTCAGAGCAGGATAAATTTAACTCGCAGTAAGCCACTGAGACACCTGTGCTGGATTCAGGCTACTTTTCTATAGCACAGGTGTAGCGCCAGTCAGTTTTCATATCATTTGCGTCTTTGTTGTTTATGATAGACATACTAGATGCTGCTGTCATCTTTTCATTTTGTATGAATCAGGCAGCAATACATGTTACTACGTCATCTTTGTTGGCAAGTTGTACTTGTTTACACACACTGCTGTTTATCTCTCCTGTGAATTTTAAACTGTTTTGATGTCGGATTCGACTTGTGATCAAAATCATGGAAAGGCAAAAGGAGAGACTATGCAGAATCATTAAGTATGGATGATAGAAAGAGATGTGATGAGAAAATCAGTGTAATAGGTGTGGATCCATACTCGTTAGCAAAGGAAAAGCTGAACCATGAAGAATGCAATTCCTGTTGCATTCCCGGCATAGTCCTGGTATTGCCGATAATAGTCGGTCAAAACGGCATGATCAGGGGGGATGATGCCAAACAACAGCAACATTAAAAGAGAAGACATCGTGAGTGCATCCTGAATGCCACAGCAAAGAGCCGGGGATATAACGGCAACAGATCATCAGGAACACAATTTTCAGTCGTTTCACGCCGTTTTGTGCTGTTTTGATCAGGAACGTTAAACTGGCATGGGTCACCATAATTGCCACTTTACGGCTCCAGTGGAATGGGGGTCGAATGGGGGCCTAAGGCGTACAATCAGTTTGTTAATGGTTGGGTTGGCAGCGTTTCCTCAAGTGTCCTGAATGCACAGCTGCTACAGCTTGTCTATACATGTAGCAAGGGCAGCCGCTCGCATGTTGTGACGTCATGTGGGAACTATGTATATAAAACTAGTTTCTGGTATGGAGAAATGAGAGTGCAGGAGAGAAAATAAGAATAAGAGAGTTAAAAAAGTGTATTTTAGATAAAGACATTTTTAAGATCTGTTTTATTGCTTTTCATTGAGGTTGTTTTGCACGTCTTTGACAACAGGCGATGTTAACAAAGGTTCTCCTTGGTTCTGGTTCACCCTCGTTCGTTATTAAACGGGAGCTCACAGGAAGAGGCCCCGCCCATGTTTCCTGTTTTCCCAAGCCTCCTTGAGGTTTGACCTGTGCTACAGCTGCCCTGCTGTCTCACCTGTAACGAGGAGTTCAGCAGTGCTCGTGGCTTGTCCAGCGCCGTTGGTGGCTCTGACAGAAAATCGTCCACTGTGTGCGGCAGTCACAGCAGGGATCCTCAGAACAGCGCGGCCGTCACTGAACGAGATCTGCACGCCGGGCAGAGCGGCGGCGGAAAGAACCTGGCCATCACGGAACCAGCTCACCTCAGGAACTGGAGAACCTGCAGAGGCCCAAGGAGCAAACATCTTTACTCAGTGATGGAAATGTTTGACATGTGACCATTTTTCTCAGTCACAGAGCCATAAATGTTCAGGTTTAACACACAACTAAGATTAGCTAGAAAGCTTCCTTACCACTAACTTGAGCCTCGAATGTCGCGGCACTACCCTCAAGTGCCACGACACTCTGTAGCGGCTGCGTGAATGTCGGCGCCTGTGTTGACATGTTGGTTGGCACCCTGCAGACAAACAGGACAAAAACAGTCAGCTGACACCTCCAACAGTTATCAGAATTATCATTATAATCCTTACCCAAAAACAAATATCAGGAAAAAACACTCCACATCACAGGAGCATGCTGGGAAGTAAACATAGATTGAAGAGGACAAAGCAGAAATAACAAACTCTAGTCTTCTCGTGGCCATTTAACAGGAGTACTCAACATTAGCCAGCCTGAATCCAGTTCTCCCACAAATCAATTGTCCCCAACAGGACTGTGCTGCACATTTACTGTCCATCAGTACAAACCTAACAGAGACCTGTAGAAGTGGGTTCCTACATGCAAAAGTAAGGCTGAAACCTGTCAAGAACCAAACATTCAGTCACATTCATAATCTTGTTGCTTCATTCTTTAAAATTATGAGAACAATTCAGATTTATCAGTTTAAAAAGGATCAAAGAAACGGCAGCAGAACTAGTCAGCACACTAACAAGTCCAGTTCCACTCAGGAGTCTGTGAGGTTCTAATTATTTTGGTTTATAAGCATGATATATGGTAAAAGTAGAGGTTTTTTATTGAAATGTCCACAGAGACAGTACCGAAAAGGAAAACCTAAAAGTAGCTGTACCTTCAACAAAAATGGGATTTAACCTGAGACCACAGAGGTAAAAATTCAAATGACCACAAACATCAGAGATGGCACGGTGGTCTGTCTGCACTGACTGTTTGGTGGGTCCTCACAGCTCCAAAATGTTGGAGCAGTTTTAAAAACTACTAGACTGTCACCTAAGTACAAAAACTGTCCTACTTTGATGAATCAGGAGCAGTAAGACTGCTCTGGGTTATTTGATCTCTGAACTTGACTTTGAATTTAAAGAGCATTGACACCAACGCTGTGACCACTAACATTTCAGAGGTCCTCAAGAACATAAGTACAGAATGAAGACTGAGGAACAGGGTTTCACAAGAAAGATTTCCCTTGAACAAGGTGATGTATTAAACTTGTGGATTTCCCCTCGTGTCAGGAAGGGCATCCAGTGCAGAACCTCTGTCAAATTACCAGCGCGGATTGTGTGGCACTCTGGCGACCCCTTGGGGAGAATACAAGGAAACAGCCAAAGATGCATTCGATCTATTTGTTTGTTTTTTGGTATACTGAAAGACTTGTGGACAGGTGGTAGGACAAAGAAGATAAACATGAATCCTTTGTAGCATTTCCCACGCTGTCTGTGAAGGTAATGTTGATAATAAAAACCCGTTAGTTACTATAGATATGAACAATCTTTTATAGAGATTTTTAACCTTTAACCTTTTTGTTCCTAGTGCTTGCCACACACTGGCATAGCGTTGACCTTTCTGCATGCTGTGTGCCACTTGTTGAAGTCCAGGGTGTCTTCAGGGATGACTCTGGCTCCTTGCATGCTGTTTGACTGAGTCTGCTCATCACTGCTCAAACTATGTGGCTCTCTGTGATGACCTTCAGTGACCGGGTGCCATCCAATGATTCTTTTTTTGCATATCTTTGTTCACGGCAGAGTGGCAATCGCCAAACCACAAGCTCAGTGAGATGGCTTTGACTTAAGTTTGGGCAACTGGAAAGGAGTCACCTTTAAAGCAGATAAGTGATCAAAGGAACTAAAACTGGATTCCTTTGTCATTTTATTTCTTGTCAATCAAGTTGTCTGCTGTTGTCAGTCTGTAGGTCACAGTCCATATGCTCCAGCCTTTTCAGATGCAATCCATGCTCATCCAGCCAAGTCTTTCACTGCTGGGTGAGGAGCTGGTGGTCTTGGTCTTCTGAGAGGAGGATGTCACTGGTGAACCGAAGTCTCCATAGTTGTTGTCTTTGGATGTTGCTGTCAGAGGGCCAGTCTCTGACAGCAAGGTGAAAGGAGTTCTAACAGGGCTTCATAGAGGGCTTGTACTCAACAAACAGATGCAGTGACATAAGCAGTACTTCACATATAAGGATCTCTGAGGTTCAGTTGCATTGTGGGTAATGCAGGTAATATAAAATGGGTTCATCTTATAAGAGCTTTGAACCATTTGTGTGTACAATGCTGTAAGAGTGCAGGAAGGAGCCCAAATAATGCTGACTTCCATAAATGTCATTATGGTTGTCATTTTCTTCTATAATCTGGATGAAAAATGTTTTGGGACCAGAAGGTATGCATAATCTCTACCAAGTACAGGCAATTTTATGCATTTGGTACCTCTGGAAATCAACAGGAATCTTCCTGTGTATAAGTAACGCTAAATATTTGACAACTTCAGTTTATGTTATGTCCTGTATTTATTGATAATATTATTGATAAGTTGAAAAGCTTTAAATTATTCCCAGGTCTAGCTATGAATGGGAAACAAATCCTGATCAATTCACATGTTGATTCTGACGAGTTAAAATCATATGCCCATCAGATAACAGACAGGACTGCTTTTCACCTCATTTTAAATATGACGAACACAACAGATGAGATTCCCTAACTGTCCAAGTTAGGGACAGTACCGGACAATTCTTCACAGCCTCTCCATGACGTGCTGGACAGACACAGTAGCACGTTCAGCAGCAGACTCATTCCACCACGATGCTCCACAGGAAGTCATTCCTACCTGTGACATCACACTCTGTAACTCATCCCTGTGACACCATTATTGTTTCATAATGTATATGTTACATACTGTATACAGTGTTTAACTTAGAATTATTTATATTACATGTTGCACTTTATACACACAGGTTTATTGTTTATTTTAACAATTGTCTTTATAACTACTGCCTTTTACATTCATACATATCTAACGGAGCATCTGTAACAACACAGTTTCCCCCTGGGATTATTAAGAGATTGTGATTCTAATGACTGATTGTGATGTATTGTGATGCACATATAGGAACGTGTATGTGAGGCTGTGCAGATGTCCTGTTGTGTCTGTTTCTTGTCTCTGACAGTTGACCTGCTGACAGCGACACTCTGCAGGGTTTATTTTTGGAGCTATGTCCCTGGTTGTGGTCCAGGCTCCTCAGGGTCTGGCTGTTAAACCTCCAGCTGATCCAGAGCAGGGCCAGATTACAATACTTTTTATCCCTGTGGACCTGCTCTCAGGTTTCACTTTGTTCAGTGCACTTTACTGTGACTTTATTATAGTTTGTGCTTCCTCTGGTAAATTAAAATGATGATAATCCTTTGTGTGTCATATTTTAGTTCTGCTGACATTAAAACATTTTATTTACAGTTGATCCCTCTTTGCAGCCCCATGTTTTGTGTGGACGCTGCCATCTACAGTGTGTTTCCATGTGACACACATTCTTCATTAACACAAACTAAAGCCTGTATGCGGTGGCTGTGGCTCAGGAGGCACAGCGGGTTGTCCCCCAACAGGAAGGTTGGCGATTCGATCCCTGGCTCCTCAGGTCTACATGCTGAAGTGTCCCTGGGCAAGACACTGAACTTCAAGTTTCTCCTGATGCATCTGTCAGAGTGTGTGTGATAGTTAAATGTGCTTAAAGACAGAATAAAGCACTACGTTAATGTGTGTGTGAACAGGTGAATGAGGCTTGTAGTAAAAAGTATTTGAGTGCCAGAGTAGAAAAGTGTCATAGAAGCACAACATTTACCATCTTATGGCAGAATGTGACTCTTATTGGCAACTATTATGAGCAGCTTCTGATAGCAATAAATTAAGTTTCTGAATATTGCTGTAATTTTCTAATAAACACATTTTCCAACCCAGAACCTACAAGTCTCCTCATGTCCAACCAGTGGGACACCCAGGTAGTCCCAGATCATGCTGGGGAGATTATGGACCGGCATTTATAGAGTGACTGTCTTCCCTTACTGACCACTCAAAGTGCTTCTGACTGTAAGGCACACTTATCCAAACACTCATACACTGCTTTATTCTATACACTTTAAGCACTTTATCTGCCTCACATCCACGTCTGATTACAAATCAGAAATTAACATGCATGTTAAAGACGGCACCTGGAGGAGGTGGCAGAGGCTGGGGAGGTGTTGCAGGCTCCTCTTAGATGCTGCCCCTACAATCTGAACTCAAATAAGCTGAATAAAACAGACAAATGGATGAATGGTTCACCCCTCTACAGTGGTATAACAACCAGATGAAACCATGAAAACCTCACATCGACCTGAAACCTTAGTCACTTCCAGTACTAAACTGAAACCAATAAAATGAGGTGGTAATCAGCCCATCAGCTGCTGCAGGGGTTAAATAAGCAACCAACACCAGCCAAGCTACAGTCTCATGTTCTCAGAGTAAAAATCCATCAGCTGCTGAGCAACAACGAACATCTGTCTGATCACAAAAAGACTTAACAGTCTAAAGCAACAGTTAGAATCAAAGCAGTGGAATGACAGGATTCACATCCTGAATTACTGTGTGGATGTGCTGATGTCCTGCTGACTCAACACATTCACAGATTATTAAACACATACCCCACAAAACACTGTGAGGGAAGGTAAGCATGATGTGCAGCGGGCATCTGCTGCCTCAGTCACTTCATATCTTCTTTTATTTAGTTGCTTTATTTCCCCACAACAACAAACAGCTGCTTCTGTTTTCTCTCTCTCGTCTGAGTCCTTTATTTATGTATTTACATTAATACACACACACACACACACACACACACACACACACACACACACACACCTTCAACTACAGTATCAGGATTACTGTAAACATGCACTGACATGTCTGCAGCCATCAACAATGTTTGCTTGGGTCCCATTTGTTTTTTTGTTTGTTACATTGTTGCATTGTTTGATTGATTGATTGATTGATTGATTGATTGATGGTTTTTTTCCCCTCTTCTCGTCCCACATTATGTTTTCTCTTGTTTCTTTGCCTTGTATCCATGTTATCAGTAGTGTTATTTGTAAATCACCTTTTTCACACTGAAATAAACAGCTATTTTCAGCATATATTTGTAGTTAATTGATTTATTTCTCTTAATATTTTTTGATCTTTAATTTATTTTCTGTCCAAGCCACAAAAAACCAAACAAAAACAAAACAGAAATAGAGAGATTGTACTTTTAAAATCAGCTGGGAGGATAAAATGAGAACATTTTTCACACTTGTGCTGATTTGGTGGATTATTGGAATTCTTTCAGATTAAGAAGGAACTGAAACCGTCTGAGCTGTTTGAATGGGAGAAACTAACAAACCTTTGATTTATTCTGGAAGGGCTCAGATTAACCTCTGAAGTATGTCTTTCAGTTGGACCTAACCTTCCAGCTAGCTGTATTGCTTTATTGCTGATGTTAGCTTTCTTACTTTGGCCACTTTAGATGTGGGAAAGGTTTAAAAATCTGACCAGAACTGAAGGGTTATTGTTTTTTTCTGACAGTTTTAAAAATAAAAAGTGCAACACTTAGATGAGCAGAAGAGTTTAAACAGAGAAGAAACAGGATATAGTTTCTTTGTCCAACCCAGATTGAATTTATTTCTTGTTTATTTTTTCTCCTATTCATTATTTCTGTTTAAGGTAATATCAGAGGATAAATGTTGTGCTTGGAGTTATTTAGAAACTCTTTAAATTTAAAGCAATAGCTTTGAGTCTATGTAGAAAGTTAAACAGTAATGGCTCTGATTGACTCTGATTGACCCTTGTTAGCATTTATTGGCTCTCGTTGACTCTGATTGGCTCTTGTTGGCACTTGTTTCATCCTGGCTGCTTTGGACATTTTTTGGACATTTTTTGGACCCAGCTGTACCAGAGTAGACAGGTTTGACACTGATTTGTTGCCACTGCTTGAACTGACGTTCTCTGTCTCCGTCTGACCTGGGTTTGGACTGTAATTCACCATCAGTGTCCCACCCTGGCACCGTTCAGCTCTAACCGGCACCTTTTTGGTGATACTCACCAGTCTGGCCCTAACTCTCCCTGCCCTTTGTCTGATTCTACTTGAAGGTATTCAACCCTGTTTGTCTTTGATTCACCAAGTTTCCAGCACTGTTGCAGTCTTTGATTCTTACAAGCATGGTTTCAGATTTAAGCTCTGTGGCCTTTGAGTTTGAACAGGCCCTTGTAAATCCATTCTGGATATATTAACTGAGATGGGCACTGACTGGACTGCATGGTAATAACTTGCCTCAGCTGGCCCAGATTCATCCTCACTGGCCCTGGTCAGATCCTTTAGTCGCTGCTTTGCTGTGAATGTGTGGATATGATTGCCACTGGTGCCTCAGTGTTTGCAGTCCTCCTGGATCTGGTCCTGGTCCAGACCAGCTGAGAGTTTTGACACCTTCACGGTACATAAAATGAAGAGCAACAGCTGTTGCTGTTGGAGGCACATCAGGAAACAACAGCTCCCTCTCACTGTGGTTATTAAAGCAATACAAACTTCAACTAGTCTGAAACTGAAGTCTCAACAAACTTAAACAAATCATTTTCAGCTTTCAGCTTCAAACTACAACCTGCACCAAAATATCATCAATCATCCAGCCATATATGTTCTTCCACCTGTGTGGGGGGGGCTGGAAACTGTCCCAGCTGTCACAGGGAAATATGCGGGGTACTCCCTGGACAGGTCAGCAGTTTATCACAGGCCAGCACAGAGGACATACAGGCTGCACACAGACGGGCCTTTTGATATATCACTGCTAAATTATTTCATTTTTAATATCAAACCTCTTAGAGAAAAATGAAAAAGCATTAATAGTATCTCAGTATTTATTTATGTTACCTTTTTAAACCCCAGGGTGTCCCTGTAGTGTTGTGGTTTATACATTTGCTTTACGAGTGAAAGGTCCCTGGTTCAATTCCAGGTGAGGACACAAGCCCCTCTCACCATGAAGGGCATCCGATATAAAGCCTCTGCCAAATTACGGATGTGGATTAATCTGCTGTGGCGCCCTCTTGAGGAGAATGTGAGGGAGTAGCTGAAGGTACACACACCTTTTTAAATCCCAGTATTTTTCAGTCCATTTGTTTTCATAGACATTAGGAAAAGTGCCTTAAGTTATATTTTGTCAAGTTTCATTTCTTAACACAATTTCTAACACATCCAAACATATTACACTTTATTCCAACTGATTATTCTTTGATGACTCTTAAATACCTGAAAACTAAAATGAATACGTAAATAACATGTTAAATTAAACTGTCTAATATTTCACATTAACCTAACCTCTAACTAAATAGAAAAAATGTGCAGATTACCAAATAAAGAACTTATTTTTTACTTTGAAGGGATTATTGTGAGAAACCAGCCTCCAAACTTGCCAACATGTTTTAAACCTCTGCAGAAACCTGGTCCCATTTGTACTGTGCACAGACCATCAGAAGGTCCTGACTCACACAGCTGGAGCAGATGTGAGCACAGCTGACCTGACTGAGAGAGACCCTGAATGGTCACGTCACCTCATATTATTATTAAAAAGTGAGCTAGTGGTGGAGCAGGCCTGTTTTAGCAGGGAAAGATCATTTATAACATAGTTATTACACTACAGTACTGTTGGACTGTTCACTGTAATACTCAGCTTTTTGTTTGGTATTTTGAATCAGTTACAGCTTAACAAACACTAAATTTATTTTATCATAATTTTCTTATTTCATTTTTTTATTACATACATGCTTTAGAAAGAAACCATTTCAAATTGTGCTCAAACATTAATAAATACATTTAATACAATGAGCAAAGCACTTCAGACATGAATCTACATTTCTTACATCGCACATCTGGATACATTTATAAAAGTGACAAAAGTGACAACTGAACGGGAAGAGCAGAGCAAATGCAAGATGGTCCTCTTCAAAATAAAACAAAGCAGCAACATGTAGGCACAGACACGGCACGTGGTCTTTTGACCTGGTTCTTCAAAGTGCTGCAGATCAGCCTGTGCCTCTTCCAGGCCAATCTGGCCTTCACTACTTCAAACAAAATGAAAAATAACTGCAGCTGGAAGCAAATGAATCACGACTGTAGAGGATGGAGTCATTGCCTTGGTCACTGCTGTTTAACTCCTGAAGAGTGAAAAGTAGAATGGGAGGCAGAGCCTTCAGCTATCAGGCCCCTCTCCTGTGGAACCAGCTCCCAGTTTGTCTTCAGGAGACAGACACCCTCTCTACTTTTAAGATCAAACTTTCCTTTTTCATAAAGCTTATAGTTAGGGCTTAGTTATGCTGCAATAGGTTTAGGCTGTTGGGGGGCTTCTTATGATGTGCTGGGCATTTCTTCTCCACCCACCTCTTTTCACTCCCCATGCATTTATTTGTTACTGCTGCATGTCATTAAATGTTGTTTTCTCTCTCCCATAGTCTGTGTCTCTCTTTGCTCTCCTTTCCCCCTCACCTCACCCCCAACCAGTGGAGGCAGATGGCTGCCCCTCCCTGAGCCTGGCTCTGTTGGTCTCTTCCTGTTAAAAGGGAGATCTTCCTTCCCACAGTCACCAAGTGCTGCTCATAGAAGATGGTCTGATTGTTGGTGTTTTCTCTCTAACACTGTAGGATCTTTACCTTACAGTGTGAAGCAGCTTGAGGTGAATTTGTTGTGAATTGGTGCTTTATAAATACAACTGAACTGAATTGAAAAAATTGAATTTACTGCTTTTTGTCTCCTGTACCCCATTATGAAATGTATTTGTACTGATGAACAGACAATGCAAAGAAATTTTAAAAAAAATTAGAATATAATGGCCGTTGCAATAATAAGCCCAGCTGTTCACTGTCCTCCAAAATAAAAGCTTCCATGAGGAGTTGCTGCTGTCAGTCATTACACCCCAATCCACATCCATGGGGGAGGGGGAGTAGCCAACACCAACACCAACTACTAAAAATAGCACCAGCACCTCCAACCCACCGCATCTCAGTTTGATTGACAGCCACCATGTGGCACATATCTGGAGAAGCAACTGATAGCCCTGCTGC
>VUQH01041552.1:0-29331 GCA_015106775.1 Etroplus canarensis | reverse complement strand
AAAACCAGTGGGTGGAAGCATATATGTATATGTATATATGTGTGTGTGTGTGTGTGTGTGTGTGTGTGTGTGTGTGTGTGTATATACATATATACATACACACACACACACACACACACACACACATACAACAAAAGGACACCTTCCCAAAAAGGGAATGGTTTTGCAGGTGACAGCCACAGTCAGCTGATTCTGACTGATTTTTCCCTAGTTTAGTTTTTTGCTACTGGTAGCATGAAAGGGTACCTGCAGCATTTTCAAACTGCACATGTAGTCCAGCTCCTCCAGGATAACACATTCATACGTGCTGTGCTGTGTCTCCCAACACTGTCTCAAGAGTGTAGATGAGATACAGGGAGACAGGCCATTACAGAAAGAGAGCTGGACAGGGCCGTAGAAGGACTTCAACCCAGTAGCAGAAACAGTGTCTGCTCTTTTGTGCAAGCAAGAACAGGAGAAGCACTTCATATTTTAGATAGCTAGATAGATAGATAGATAGATAGCTATAATGTAACATAATTTTGACTAATTTAGAACAATAGCAAAATGATAATATAATCATGATACAATTCTACTGAAAGCAAATCAATCATATTGTTCCCTTGTTCTATTAACCTAGATAAGAGTACATCATGAAAGCCACATTGAATTAAAATTTAGTGAAGAGCCTCTGATTTACTTGATACAGAGAAGATGCAATAAACATCAGACGTAAGGATAATGTAACAATATTTACATAGTTTAAAGACATAAGAATATGCTTAACTACTAAAGACAAGACATAATTACAACTATTTATAAACTGAAAATTACAGTGATAATAAAATTGAAAGGATATTTGTGCATCTACATAAATTAATCTGACTTGACATCTTTAAGTCTCCAAACCAACCACATGTGAATAAAACCATCAGACAAATGTGTAACACAGCACAGCCTAGGTCGCAGCTGGTATTACAGCCTCGTCCTGTGCCCTTTCCACCTCTACTGCTGCAGCAATGCCGCCCCCTTGTGTATGATCACTGTGAAGCAATAATAGCAACTACCACAGTTTAGACGTTTAGAAAAGGTTTTGTTTGGTGTTGAATCGTAGGGGGGGGGAAAAAGCCACTCAAAGTCCTGTGGAATATTTTAAAACTTTAATATACAGTGCTTCATAAATCATTACTAAAAACACAGGTGGTAAAAATCAAATCAAAACAAATAAGTTACACTGTAGTAAAAAGCACTTGAGATTCCTTTCCGTTTTCATTAGTGTGAACCCCATATGAAAATAGCATAGAAAGTATGCAAACATAGAATTCCATTCATATATATATATCTTTAATCTTTAGCTAAATAAACCTCATGTCCCCTCAAAGTTCCCTTAACCAACCAGATGACACGAGGAGTTTGACCTCAATTTCTTCCAGAAGTCTGCTTTGACAGCCCCCCTCCCTCCCCGACACAAACCTCAAGACCACCCAAATAAAAAGGAAATATAAATTAACATATCAAACATGTGAACAGTCTATTTTTTTCTTTTAACTGACTGGCGTACAGTTAGATATTTGACCTTACAGCACTCATACACACTCTTGACATGGTGCCCCCCGCCACACACATACACACGCACACACACACACATTCGAACAGTCTGTGCATAGACCCAGGCTTAACTTGTGGAGTAACTGGTAATTGGAGCCCTTTCTCCCTACTTCCCGAGCTCCCCACTGTGGTTTGTCCTTTAAAGGAAAATAACCCTTTAACCCATTTGTTGCTATGACAACAGAAGCTGGCTCTGGGCTGAAGGGCTTAACACAGAGATATGTAGGGATTGACAGATCAAAACACGTCCTTTCCATGGTCCAATTCAGCGCCTGATATCAGCAACAAGGTAAATAGGAAAGAGGCAATCAGAGATACAAACTGTAGGGTCAAAAAGATTTAAATACTGGCCTTTAAACGGCCACATGGACAATTTAAAAAAAAAAAAAATCAATAGAATTCATTTAAATAGCTTCCCTGTTACAACTATACCGCTGATGTGGATTTAAATTTCATTTGCACTTTTTTCCCCATTTAATTATGAAATGCATATGTAAGTTGTGTCATGCTGCCCTTAAGCT
Organism: Etroplus canarensis; assembly: GCA_015106775.1. NCBI lineage: Eukaryota > Metazoa > Chordata > Actinopteri > Cichliformes > Cichlidae > Etroplus > Etroplus canarensis. The sequence goes on along the minus strand of VUQH01041552.1, from coordinate 27,223 downwards.
GCTGCTGACCCCCCCCCCCGCCAAGCTCTCAGTGGAGCGCATTAGTGCCACAACCTAAATGCAGACAGGAACACTTCCCCATGCTGACCAAAGAAAGACTTTTCTGCTGGAAATCACCAAACAGGAACTTTAGTGCAAGAATATAAGTCTGATATGTGCACTAAGGCTCCACTGCAAGAACTGAGTATGCAAGTACAGAATAGTGCTGCCTCTCATGGTGCCTTGTTGACCATTTATGCCAGTAAACAGTGTGGGGGGGGTACAAACAGAAAAGAAAACGCCACGTTTCTGCATACAGGATCTTCTATAAAATCCTGTAGTGATGGTTTGCTTCTGTGCCTCATAATGCCTCTTTTTCAGTTTTCACCAGTAAATTATTTACAATCATCAACAGCCTGGGGAGAGTGTAAGAAATAAACTGCAGCTGACCGGTTAGGATAGACAGTCTGTGCAAGAGTTTGATAACCAGTTATAAAAAGGGAGAAAGAAAAAAAGTCTGATACTGCAGTGAAAACCACTACATGAAAGCAAAAATGTGCATGTCATAGCCTTCAGAAAATATGACGAACATGAGTTTAGTCTGGTTTTGCCATAAAGATTTCATGTTAACAGTTTCTATTAAAAAATAAAAGCATCCAATCATCAGTGGTTGGATGGGAAGAAATACTGAGGTATAAAGTATGTGATAGAAGCTGATAATGTGTCAGCTCTGCATTTATATTCTGCTAAATCCTGCGAAATCTGGATCAAGTTTGGTTTGTAGTCACAAATTTCTACTTCTCTCAATTTCTGTTTGTTGAAGGAAATAAATAATTCACTTATATAGAATATGTAATAACGGTTAATGACTTGCTCTCAGCAAAATCTGGATCAGGCTCAGTTTGCAGTAAAGAATGATTGAGCCTCTTATTGCCAGATTGTATCAGCAAACTTTCCACTATTATCGAGTTGGAAAAATAAAACATTAAACACCGGCTTAAATTGGACGATAGTAAGAATACTTTAAATAAACATGTTTGCGGTTTTCTGCTTCATTATGTGTATGTATAGAGACCTACAGTTTAAAACAGTCTAAGTCAATACCTCCTATCAGTTACAGGGGTAATAGAGGCATCCAGCTGGTTGTAAGCATGAAGGAGAAGGGGGGGTGGCATGAACACTCAGGTAACAGAGGGTCAACTTGTTCTATTGCACATACATTTCTGCCTTTTCTTCATTTCATATTTCCAAAAAATCTCACAGTTATAAACAGGCAGCAAGTAGCATTATTTCAGTTTTCTTGTTTAAATTAAAAAAAAAAAGAAGTTATGGACAAAATGGGAAAAAGCGCTTAATTAAATTGCAGCCAAAACCAGAATATAATAATATTAATAATCATAAACAGGAATATTCACAAGTAACAACAACAATAACCATATATAGCTACACAGGCAAAAAAAGTAACATTACCTGTATGCATATCAATAAAAAAGAAAAAAAAAACAAAAACAGCAACAACAGTGTAAAACTGATTGTCAATTTGAGATAAAAAGCATCAACATCCAAGGCATCAAGAGTGAGGATCTACCCGGGGGCTATAAAAGGGGAATAGGGCTGAAGGGTTTCACAGAACAAAAGCCCAAATGAACACAGAGAACCCATTTGGCGCACATGCGTCTTTTGGCAGCTTTCAGTACAGGAGACCGGCGAAACAGAGGCAACAGTTTGCACATGCCATCCATCCATCTGTCCGTCCCAGAGCAGAGAAACTAACAGCATGACGCTCCGTTCATTGCAACACTTCCCCAGCTGTCTGGTTCCATGTCTTCAAAATTTTACCCAATGCTGTGGACGGTCAAGATGCAGTTTTAAGCAAGCAGGTGCTGTGGCTCATCATAACAGGAAAAGTAAAGGGATCCAACAAGTACCACGCCTGTCAAAACGAAGCAGGACGAGATTCAAATTGGTGAGGAAGGCCGCAGCTGGGAGTGGAGAAAAGGACAGCGCCGAGAGAAGTGGCATGGCTTTGATTTGACCGAGCCCTGTGACCAAGAGAGGTAACACTTGAAAAGCTTTTCAAGCAGAGTTAAAGGGGGGTTTGTGAGTTCTGGAAAGTTCATTCTTACACACAAACACACTCTCACTCAGTTCACACATTTCACAGTTAAACCAGTACATGGGAGTTGATCCATCCCTGAATGTGCCAAGCAATAGAAGTCTTGTTCCACAAAATATACAGAAAGTTCGATGGAGGGTTTTTTCTTCTTTTTGTAAAGGTCGTCCTAACCCAGTAATCAAGCCTCACTGCCTGTGCAGTCAGTGTGTACGGCCATCCCTTTACTGCCAGTCCTCATCGTCCTCGTCCTCTCCATCTGAAGAGTCATCATTTGTGCTGTCGCCGCCTGACTGTCGCGTCCCGTTGTGCTGCCGCGCAGCCAGGATGGCAGCGGCATCAGCCGCTGCTTTTGCTGCTGCCCGCTCCTCAGCCTCCTTCTGACGGAGTGCGGCAGCCTTCTTCTCTTGCTCGGCATGGCTCTTCATGTGGGCACTGCGGCTCTTCACCTTATAGAAAATTCTGTAGGGTTTAGGGAAAAGCAGGTCAAAGACGTATTTAGCTTCAGGAGTCATCACATCAGGAGCAGTGTAAAAAAAAAAAAATTTTACATCAATCCTGCCATGCCTTAAAACAGCTATAAGATACAACTTTGAACCCTACTTTATTTAATATGCGTGGCTCTATGAATATGCAAGAGGGTCCCTGCCTCTTCCTTCATCAACTTGTCTGTAGCCCCCACGCTTCCTCTCCTCTCTATGCATCTAAGACTCACTCACAAGTTCTCATGCTAAGTATCAGGGGGAGGTAAAAAGTCATGTGAGCTTAAATTTATTTATTTACAGTGCCAGGAGCACATTGGACACTGACTAAGTGCTAGAGCAGACACACAGATGCATGGTTAAATAGAGAATAGAGGAAATATTCTCACACTGAGCTGAAATGGAATGAGTGCCCAAAGACATGAGCCTCCGATTTGAATGTTAAACTGCTAATAATATGTTGCTAATAAAAAAATAAACCTTTTTTTCACAGATAACTAGTTCTGACAAGTCAGCCCCTCTCTGCTGATTTACGGTTAAAGAAGGGTACATATGAAGCCACAGCTGTCTGATCTGTACGTTTGAGACAGTCAATGGCACGTTGCAGTTCCAAGGCGCAACACAGCCATTTCATTGATGGCTTGCTTTTAGCATATTAAAAAAATCCATATGCACATGTGAACAAGGCTAAAAATTAGATTTTTTTTTAATAGGGTCTTTCATAATATTACTCGATGAATCTTAAGGAAAAAACCCTGCATCTTAACTCTAACCTGCATCACAAAAAAGTTCCCTCACTCTTTTGAACAGAGGGCTCCTGCAAATAAAACAAAATAATTTGGCAAAAAGGTGGAACCCTGTTTCAACATTTGCTGCAACACACTGGAACTGTTAACCAAAATTATACACCAGTAACACTTCAGGTAGTTTACTTTACTTTTCACACAGAAATTGTGAACCAACCCTACAATAATTTCCAAGATAAGGTTTTCAATTTGCTAAATGAGTCATCATTTCAGCTCCACCATAAATCTTATGTATCGCAACACAGTAGCAGGTCTGTACTGGAACTAAACCATGTTTTTCAAAAGCTGTAAATCACCTAGTTGGATTTCTGTGGTGGTGGATAAGCTATAATGAGGACACTGCGCTGGTGTGAAGTGTGAGCATAGCGCGCTTCAAGTCACCGGGTAGAGCTGCATTGACAGGAGGTGTGATGTGCCGTATCTACTCTGTGTTTCAGTTGCTAGGACACAGTTGGCAATAACAAGGCCGGTACTGCCAGAGGACGAGCTGTTATTTTACCAAAGCATAACAGGACGGTTTGATTCTTTCGAAGAGACACCATGAGACACTTGCCTCTATTTACCATTCATATTCCAACTGGGCAGAAGAAGTACAAATATTTCCAGCGGAATTTTTGCATTTCTTGTCTAGTCCTGTCTAAGGCTACTTATGCAACTTGAGTGCGTGCTTCATCTATACATAAGCAAACAGAGCCATGCCTACAACTCTAACACAACAGGGGTGACAGATGTGATATTTCTGATCACTGACCTGCCACATTTCTTGCAGGGAAACTCCCCCTCCTGACCGGCTGAGCCTTTGTTGCCTGTTGAAGGACTCGTTCTGCGTGCGTTGCCATCGTAGCGCTGTTTGGAGCTGGGAGGCGGCGGCGGGTGAGGTGGATGAATAACCCGGGACAGCGGCTGCTCCCTCCCCACATCCTCCTGGCTTTTCATGATCAAAACAGTCCCAGGCTGCAGACCCAATAGCAGAAAGAGGTGCCATTAACACGAAAGCTCCAAAGACCTTTAACATAGTTGCTGAGTGCAGTTAAGAAATAAAATAATGAATCTGAAGCCACTTTACGAGCAGCTTTTTGTAGAACAGCTTTTCAACAATACGTGCCAGTTAACATAAATTAGGAAACAAGAAAACAGCAACATACACACAGACTGTCTCTTGCCAGCAAGTGAAGAAAAGGGAGAATAGTTCCCTGTCGAGTCATTGTTTGCCAACAAACATCATGGAGTTGCACCATACAAAGAAGAGAGAGGTGTACTCGAATTATTTTCTCTAAGACTCCAGTGGGGGGCAGCAAATTCAACACCCTTCCAGCAAGTCAGGCAGAGTTCAAAAGGACAAATATCAAGTGTGATACGGCATGCAGGAACATGAAGAAGTTTGGTGCAAAATATTTTTTTTTAGAAAATATTATGTAATATTGTCTATCTGCACTCCTAACCTCTTCTCTGCAGGTTTTGTTCACTTTAAATTAATGTACAGTCATGTGCAAAAGTCTTAGGCTACCAGTCATTTCTTTACATTTTGCTGGGGAAATAAGAAAACAGGTGCAACCATTCATTGAAATGCACAAACATAAAAGGGAAATATAGTACATAAGGCAAAACATTTCTAACCCACTTAAAAGTCAATATTTTATTCTTCAGCACAGTCTGAATCTATTTGGTAAGGTTTTTTGTCATTTTTTAAGTAGTATTCATGAATAGTTCTCCAGGGTTCTTGAAGGACATTCCAAAGCTCTTCTTTGGATGCTGGCTGCCTTTTGTTCTGTTCTGTCAAGATGATCCCACCCTGCTTCAATAATGCTGAAATCCATTCACACTCCAAAAGACCTGTTGCCACTGATTTTCAGTTCAGTGTACCTTAGCCCTTCTCTCCTCATTTTCCTTCCTTAGGAATGGCTTCCTGACAGCCACATTTCCATTGGGGCCATTTCTGATGAGGCTTCAGCAAACAGTAGATGGAGCAGCTGAAGAACCAGATGCATCTGTCAGGTTCTGTGTCAGATTTTTGCTGTATTTTTTCCCCCCATTTCGTAAGGACATGACTTTCAGATACAGTGGATCTGCTCATCAGATTTTTTAGGATACTGTGCACACCATGCCAGTGCCACTGGACTGAATGAGTGAAAAAGCAGCCACTATCCAAAGAAAAACTTTGAACACTGTCAAAGTCTGGAAAACTACTGCTCAAGACCACTTTAAAACATTTAAGAGAGTCTGGCTCCTGGACAAGTCGCCAGTCCATCACAGACCTAACACAGAGACGCAGGCAACCATTCCTGCTCATAGTATTCACACCTATGGTCAATTTAGAATCGCCAATTAACCTAACCCCTTTGCATGTCTTTGGACTGTGGGAGGAAGCCGGAGCTCCTGGAGAGTACCCACGCAAGCACGGTGAGAACATGCAAACGCCGCACAGAAGAGCCTAAACTGGCAGGCTGTTGGATTTGAACCCAGAGCTTCTTGCTGTAAGGTGAGAATGCCAACCACCGCAACACTGTGTAAATTTAAATTACAACTACAGTTGTAAATTAAATTTGGTGCAACTGCACACACATTTAATGGTAATAACAGCACATCATTCATCCAAAAGGTACGCAACTTTTTTCCTGGAGCACCAACCAGAATCCTTGGCTTAACATGCTTTCATGGGGTTGCCTTTTGTTTCAACAACATCGCTTTAGTCCATATTTATGTACCCTGTGATTTAATATATGTACAGATCATATTTTCCATTTCAGAGAAGCCTCATTTGAATGTAAACAGCAAAAAGCAAGATGATGAGAAAAAGACCTAAACAAAAGTTTTCTTGGGAAAGAAGACCACTGTTGTCAAGGTGCTTGCATGTGGTTTACACTTGTCTTCAAGCAGCAAGTTGGCTGTGCCTTTTCACCATTAACCAAAACCTCATAGCAGAAACACACAGTGTCTGTTTAGTGGAGCAACAAAGGACGGAAATCAAGCACAAAATGGTGGCTAAACTTATTTCAATTTTTGATGTAGGCCAATGCTGGCTGATGTCGGAAATTACACACACAAAAAAAAACTGCTGTTATAATTTGATGACAACACCAGTTGACACCAATTTCTCTCTTTTGTTATCTTAGGGTAAAAAGGTCCACTGACAGGAGAAATATATGGAAGAATAGATTGCTGCGCTGCTCAACTATACATCTTTTTATTTCATTTATTCATCCCATCATTGGTTCAAGCAGAGGTTGTAATTTTATACTCACATTCTCTGTGGGCTGCAGCGTGTGTGTCGTCCTGGTGGGGCAAACATCCCGTTTCCTATCAGCTGACTCTTCCCATTTCCTGCCGTCCTCTTCCCGATGAGGCTCCAGTCTGTGAGAGCCCTGATGGCCCAAGAAGTATGTTTTATAAGACATGTGCCTCTGGGGTGGAAGCTAAAGCTAGTATGATATAGCACTTTCACACTGCATCTTTCTTAAGCTTTGGTTTTGAGGTATTTGAACTTCATGAGGTGATAAGCAGGAAATAATGCAAGATGAAAGGGGGTTACTGACATATAGTATAGCAAATGTGTTGTGATAGACATGTATGTAGCTCTGTTCAGTTACCATTAAAACCACAAAACCTGCACTTCTGTTATTTTCACCAATGCATCTATTATCAATCAGTAAATATGACACCATGCAACATAGCTAGAGAGCTGCAGCCTTTTTAATGGTTTAGTTGTCAGTGGTTAACAAAGATATATTTTTAAACAGACTGGCTTTTATACATTTGCTTCCATAGAGCTAATGTGAAACACAGCATGTGACTGACCTTGTTGTCTGTTTCCTCCTCTGTGGTCCTGCTCTCCAAAGGTTCTGTCTCACCAAAGGTTAGAGTCCCATTGCGGCCTATCTTCACATGTTTCTTGTAAGTGTAGTAAAACTCCACGCACTGCGCCACTGTTTTAGTCGTTACCTGTGAACCACATACACACATTCTTTGTTTGTGGACTTATAATATTTCCTCTTTATCATAAAATATCCCTGTATGTATGGGCATTTTAGAGCTGCTAAAACCTGCAACATTTTTAATTTCAGTTTCACCTCCTGACACCTGGCATCCCTCAAACTTCATTCTGCTCTACAGACCTGTTGCACCCCATGAATCCCAAACAAGAGCTTAGGTATCAAGAGGTTAATTAAATTAATTAAATGTGATTGATTTGAGAAGCTATGTTGCAAATGCAGCTGAAACTAATTCATTTCAGTATTGATTCATTTGCCATCCCCCATCCCACCCCCACATTGCTTCAGCTTTTTTCCCCCCCTCTCAATCTCTTGGTATTCAGTCAATTGTTTTGTCTATACTGACAAATGCTCATCCGAATTCCCTGGAGCATTGGACACTTATCTTTTAGAAATGACAGTTTAGTGATAAATTAGTGTCTCGCTATCTACTAGAATTACACTGTACATAAAATACAACTATGTCTCTGCCTTAAATCTGAGCCTATGTGACCTTGACCTTTGACCCCACAATCTTGTAAATGTTATCAGATGTACTACCCATCAAAGTTTAGTAAAGATTCAGCAAACAAATCAGCTCCCGTAGTGATAAGCTTTGCAATGGACTGATGGACAACCCGAAAACATAATGCCTCTACCCGGCTGCATGATAATTGCTCTAAATGCAGTTTTTCATTAGAGCAGAGACAATGTAAGCCTCCTGTTGTCTTCACAGTCTGCTTTCCCTGCTGTTAAACACAGTTTAGGGTCATTTTGACCTGAAGCCAGTAGGAGGGGTAAGTAACAACAAGTACATTCATAAACTAAATTTAGAAATCTTCAACTTGGTTTGACCACTTATACTTGAGATTCTTAAACTTCTGCTTCCATCTTGAGCTCTGAAATGATTCAGACAAAAAAAACGAAAAATCTGTGTTCTACTATGACACTGGAAATAATTAAACAAGAAAAAAAACACTTTTCCAAACAGACTCACAGGGAGAAAAGATAATATCATGTATACTGTTCAGAAAGTCGTTTAGCTCAACAGCTACTAGATGACCCTGTCTCTCCACCACTAGAGTCAAGGCCTCTCTTTTCTGATATTTGAAAGCAGAAACATACCTGTTTTTGCACCATGAAGAAGTCCTTCTTGTATGCAGTGATGCCTTTGTTAAACTGGCGTCTTTCAGCTGCTGTCCAACTATCTGATCCTGCAGGGGGGGAAGGCACAAAAAAAAAAAAAACAGAGGGAGAAGAGGAGGAGGGGACAGGTAGAAAGAAAAATGTAGTGGTCAGTTTAAAACACACCAAAACTATCTGCTTTCATATTGTTTAAAGGATGTGAGGAGCCCTGTCAAGTTCAATCCCACCCCCACTCTTAAACACACACACACACACACACACACACACACACACACACACACACACACACACAGAACTGGATAAACAATGGGTCCACTGTCTTCTGCTTGGGATTAACCACATGCTGTAAGCCTCTCTCCTCCCACCAATTCTCCCACTTCTCTCATCACATTCACCCTGACAATCCTCCACAGTCACCCACTACCCCACCACCACACTCTCACTACTGCAGCTGCCACTGCTTTCAGGCAAGGCAGAGGACTCGGAAAGTCAATCACTGTTTTATGCTAAAAAACAAGGAAAGGAAGGTTGAAAAGTGACTTGGCTAAAGAATAAAAGTAAAAGTGGAAATATGCACACACACCAAAATGGTTGAAATTAGAACTAAACACACTGTGCGAATTTATTTTAAATGTCTTAAAGTAGTAGCCAAGTGTGGTTCATCAGAAATAGCAATAATAGATACCAGAAAATCTGACAATTCAGTTTCTCGTTACTTTTCCCTGACACAGTAACAGAAGTATGTCAATGCATAAAAATAAATTAGCCACTGTTAATTCCTATGGACCCAATCTCATGTAGCTATCAACCTATAAACCCCGCATTATGGATTTAATATCACTGAAAGCAGCCAAACAAATTTGAAGTGTCTGGTACTGAAAGACTTGAAAATAGTTAATTTTTTTTCACAATGTTGACTTTTTGACATTAAATCCAGTATTGTTTCAGCTTTAAGTAAATCAAAAATACTTTATTTTTGTCAATACTATTATGTATTAAAAAGAAAACACTGAAAAGCATTTTTCCTCAGCTTACCTGAGTAGTGGTAATTGGACAGATGATGAGACTTCGGGAAAATCGGATTCCTCAGCATCAGTAGGGACAGAGCATCCTGAAAAACAAATACTATACTATTACAGCTTGAAAGTTAACAAATATAGCAAAACAGCTGTACAGCAGTGGTTGTTATGAGTCTTTATAAAAGCCAATGCCTCCTGCTGCATAAAGCCAACTCCTGCTCTATTAGGTGCACCAATTGTGTTTTTATAGATCCGTAAAACATGTTGAGGCAAACCATGAATCCATCACTTACAAGTAACTAGGGACTGAGATCACCACTACTCTTATTTTCCCTGCAAGTACCAGGTACCTGAGTGTTGTATGTGTTCTCTGTGCATTGTCAAAACAACAATTAACTTTGTGCTCTTTAGGAAGAAACTGACTGCGTGAAAGCTGTAAGGCAGCAGTTCAAGCCAGCACGCTGCAAAGAGTGGGCGATTTGACAGCCCCCTCCTACTCCCCCTCCCCTTGTAGTTTCCTTGACAACGTTGGACCACTGCTGGTCGCTCAGGCCTGAAATCTTAACCAGCAGCTTCATAAAGCACTCTGACAGCTCTCCTGCTACACTGCAAGTCAACTTCCATTTTAGTAATGAAAGTATTGATTTAGGATCTGCATTTTAGTCACTGTAAAAAGGGACAATGCAAAGTACGCTATATGGACAAAAGTATTGGGCCAAGTATACATTACACTTAAAGGAGCTTTTATAACATTTTAAATCCATAGGCATTCATATTGACTTAGTCCCCCCTTGCAGCTATAACAGCTTCCACTCTTCTGGGAAGGATTTCCACAAGATTTTGGAGTACGTTTGTGGGAATTCTTACATGTAGCTGCTGAAGCTGGTTTCATAATGTTTTTATGATATTATTGAATACTTCTTGGATTTAGGACTGCTGATCAGATAAAACAAGTTTTTGAGATCTTCGTAGACTCTAAGAAACAATGACAGGCATTCAACGCTGATTTTAAGCTGGATACACCAGTAGATTATTAATTTAAACCAGCTAATTCTGGCTATTCTGAGACGCTGTCTTCATTTTTCTTTTTAAATCCTGACATACACTTGCAGCAATTGCTCCAACCCGCCTACCTTTTATTTAATTCAAATAATCGTACAGTTATCACATAATAATAAAAATCACTAGATGCTCTGTTACTGCCATTTTAATGGGAGTGATGTGGCAGGTGAGAGCCACTAGAGATGCTGCCTCGCAACATTTAACAGCAACCACTATTTGACCTCATTACAACAAGCACAGAGCATATTATTTCTCCTTTCACTCAGTTTGAACAGTTACACAGTGAAGTTTAGTGTGTTTTATGCCAGCACTGCAAATGTTTTCTGCAGCTGTGAAAGCATTTCAGGTAGAGGATTATACATTTCAATATCAGCAATGAAAACTTCACTAGATCTGATGAGACTCTCTGATGTAATTAGTGATCTGTAATGAGACACAGGATATGCTGCAGTACAGTGAACACCCATCTGTCCCAGGAGATTTCTCAGTGATGCCACCTTGAGTGATCACAAAGTCATAAACATTTATGTGACATGTTGCATTTAAGATGTTTTCTCTGGCAAGTAAAGCTAGTGTGTGAACCTGATAACATGCCTGACAGCCAAAAACAATGATACAATTTATGGTCTTTTATGTTTTACTGGGCAAACCATATTCGAAATCTATCCCAAAAAAGGCAAACTCATGATTAAAACACGATACCAATCACCAGGGAATGCAACTTACAATTTCATCAACGCCCAAAGATGTCAGTTTACCACAACACATGACAAAAGGAGAAATTACTCTGCAACTAAGAACATGGAAACTATACAAGATTTTGCATATTTGCTAAAAAACTATTTTCTGTTCATAAAAGCAGTGTTTCAGTGCCACAGTCTCTGACAGCATGTGCAACTCTGTGTGGCTAGATACAGTAGCATCAGTCTACCTCTGACAAAACGACCAAACGGTTTTACTATCTCAATCATCTCAGGCCACCACAGAGTTTCAGTATAGAACAAACTGAAATTCTACTAATCAGTCACTTCCGTTCAGTAATCAACAAGTGCTCAGCTGAAGGAATTTAATGACTACATTGAAACACTCACACAAGAAACTAAGATAGGACAATTGGGGGGGGGGCAAGTGTCCATGCACTGCAGTACCACATGTATAGAATTGTATAGAATTAATGTAATCCACTATGACTCAGTCTCTGAAGCTCCTGAACACTTGGTATTATCTGCATTACTATTTGTCTTGAATATTAAATATTACCATTACTCAATTTATACTGATTGTTACTATATTGTAACACCATATAATCTGTGTGACACACACTAATGAACCAAGAAAACAGATTTTATTTGATAAGTTAAAATGATCTTTAAGAGGAAAACAGGTTGGTGTGAATGAGTGGGTTAGAAGAAACCTGGCTTGTATCCGAACACTGTGAAACACAGCTCCCGGTCATGTTTCTATTATTCATGGAAATCCCTGTTGCAGTCAGTCAGTATGGATTGTTCTGTTGCACTCACCATTATGTCCCCTTTGCACTCATACAGACAATGGTGGGCTAACTCCTGGTTGGTACCTCCTCCACACAAAACGCTAGAGCAGGCCAAGTGCATGAGGTCTTCCACTGAAAGAATGAAAATTTATTGCCATCACTGTATGCAAACCATTTTTTCTCTGAGGCTTCATCAGGAAAATGTATTTAGAGGATAAATTATCAAGATATACAGAGAACAAACAAAGAGTATGGCCTGTACTTGTATGCTTTTAATATTCAGGACCTTAAATTTCCCCACTGCAACTACTAAGTATATTTCACCCTATTATAACACATAAAATTATAAAGAACAGAATGTGCTCTTTAAAGTTTATAACAGGCACTTAAACTCTCAAACTCTTCATAAAGTAATCTTGGTCCAGCACCAACAATCTGTGTGCCAGCAATTAAGCTTTTAGTTTCATGTTTCATCATGCTATCAAAAATTCTCTCAGGTAGTGCCTTACCTTTCTCCTCAAAGTCAGGTTTTACCTCCAGTTCACTCAGGGGAGCCCAGACCAGCTCTGCACGATGTTGGTCCAGCTCAACAGCAGCCTGTTGTCTCAGCTCCGGCACCTCTGCTTGGTACCGTGACCCAATATTTATGCGCCTGGGAACATGACATCGATGTTAGTAACAAGGCAGGAGATGGTTCAGTTTCAGTGGCAGTTTGATGTATTTATGCTTTCAGCTATGTCAGCATCTACTATATGAATATCAAGTTTCACTTTACTATAAACATCTTGTATTAGTTCTTATTTCATTCCTCCTCTATCTTCTATGTGCTTTAAAAGGTCAGAAAAACTGTTAAAGTACTTTGAACCTGGACACTGCAGGTCTTATACCGTTATGAGTTGAAGCAGTGCTGTTATGTTCAACATAATGATTAAAATAAAAACGTCATTTAAAATGTGTATTTTAAACAGAATGCAACTGGCTGAACAGACACCCTGGTGTTGGGTTTAGTAAAAAAAAAATAAAAGGACAAATGATGCAAATATACATGTGAAACACAGCTACAATTGATTAAAAGCCTATATATGGATGCAAACCAGATATCTCAGTGCTTTAGTTGTGAGAATTGTGCAGCCAACAGATAGTTAAAGTATACCCCCTCCCTCCTCTGAATTTTCAGTGAACCTGCAATGTATCCAGCTGTGTGTGTGTGTGTGTGTGTGTGTGTGTGTGTGTGTGTGTGTGTTCTGGCAGCCTCCCCCAGAGAAGGTGGGCTGCTAAAACTTGACCTGCAAAGGCTCATGTGTGTTTGTAAGTACACCAGATCCAGCTGAAATCATGATTTATAGGAACTTTATCTTTTCCCTGACTAACTGCTGAGCAGCTGGCATCAGTCATGCAACAGCTTGCACAATGCACCCCCATAAACGGCATCTCACTGTTGATGCAACAAAAAATTAGTCCCCCACCCTTCTATGCAGCTGTAATTTTCATACACACCCAACTATGGGTGATTTTGGTAACTTATGGAGAAACTTTCTTGTGAATTTTCCTTAGGAATAAGTTTAACATTGTAATCTTAATTCTTTTCTGGAGCAGTTGATCTACACATTTACACTAAATAAATAACTTTCTATATAGTAGTTTAAACTAGTTGCGATGATGTATGCCATTCCTGCCTTTGACTCAGATATCCTTCCTCTTTAGGATCTCACCATTTACCATCCTCAGTTGAATTAAATTACTACCAATGCAAACAGCTCATATTAAAAATGGAGCATTTGCTGACAAGCAGCTAACAAAAAGGATATTGTCAAAGTTATCAAAACCAAAACCTCAATGACTTAGTATCTCATTTAGCTCAAGAACCATCATAATTCACAGGTTATTGTGATGTGTGAAGAACAGAAAGAAAGGTTTTTTTGTCATTAATGGCTGTATTACACAAACTAATGAGAATTAAAATCCACTGAGACATCAAGGAGGCTCGCAAACAGTCATATCCAGGACAAATTAATCTCGCCCACCAAATCCCAACCAGACCAAAGTGTTCAGGAGTAATACAAACTACTTGGTCAGTCTTAATCATGGCCATAAAAAGCATGAAAATATGTATACATCAGCATGCCATAGCATTGACCATATTACTGATATTAGCATAATGGTCACAGAAATGCCACAACCTAAAGTGGGAATCAACCAGTAGGACCACTCCTTTCATAATCGCGGCCAATAGAATCATATTCATCAGCAGTACAGACGCTTATGACTTTGACCACAGTTTTGGTGAAGACCCATTAGATGATCATTCTGTGCAAGTTTAACTAAAATCTGACCAACACTCTAGAAGAGAGAAGCAATTTTTGTGGATCGTGGACAGACAGACAAACTGATGCCTCATCGTGGCTCATTGGTCCTTCAGCTGGATGGGCTATAAATACCACTATAAAGGAAGAACAGTTCTAGGCAGCTAGTCTTTTTAAATTCACAATTGAATCAGACTGTATAATATCGGTCCTCTTTGTATTTATAACAATGTAAGCCCAACCAATGAGTACCCTCGAGTCAAAACAGGACATGTAGCCCTCTTGTAATATCAGCAACAGTTACATGTGGTAAATTGTTAACTCTAAATGTGTGCCCATTCTAATCATTGTGCAACCCTGCTGACACTTTAAATACTATTTGCATATCACACTGAAACCAGGTTAAGTGGATAACCAAAACTGCACTGTGTGTGTATGCTTACTGCCGTTCAAACTGTCTTAGGGTTTTCATTTGGCACTTACTGTTAAAAAAAAAAAAAAAATGCATTCTACTGACACATTAGGCCACAGAGTTGATTCAAAGAGACAACTTTGTGTAATAATGTTGGTAGGTGACACAGCAAAAGATTCCAGTGGTAACAGCGGCAAAGAGGAGGGCCACATTAATGAATGGGTTTAGAATTTCAACAAGCCTGTGTTCTCTTAAAAGACATTTCATAATTCAACCCACTGCTGTGATTTGAATAACTGATTGCAGTGCTGTTACAATACATGCCTTCGAGTACCCATATATTTTCTGTGAAAATGACACATAACCCCCAAACTCACCATTACCATAATGACAGAAGACAGGAGAAATACTCACGGCTCAATGCTGACTGGAGTGGCCTCGCCCATAGCAGACAAAACTGGTGGTGTGATGTCGCAGCTGTCTAAAGGGGCAGCAACATATAATATACTCAGTGCAATAAAAAAAAAGCAACACAGGAAAAGAACAAAATATTTATCTGTTCTGATATTCAATTATTTACGGTAAACTACATCATGGTGCTTATTACAAGTGCACATTGCATTGAATGGCCATAATTTATATGTCCTGTGGATAATTCAATTGAATTTATAAAACAGATTTTTTCAAACTTACTGGAACGCAACAGGCTGCGAGTGGCTGACTTGGGTGTTGCAGGAGGGGGTAGGCCTGGGCCACTGGCTGCAGAAGACGACAGAAAAGTGGAGAAGTAGAGGCCTGAGCCTTCACGAACAGGGCTGAGGATTGGCGGTGGCGTGTAAGGGGGCATGGTGATGGGGTTGTCTGCAAGGCGTACGGGGGAGCGCAGGTGACTCTGGTAGGGTGTAATGCTGGAGTAGACGGGCGGGGCGATGAATGAACCCAGTTTAGGTGGTGGGATGAAGAGAGGCTCAGGGCGTGGTCGACGTTTGGACTTTTTACTGTCATCATCTCTTTCACCCTCTGCACCATCATTCTGGGAAGGAAGAAAAGGAAGCGCTATTTTAAGAGGTGAACATATCACAGGAGTTCCTGAGTTTGAAATTAAGAACACATAATATATAGACATGTCCACATGTAGCTAGTTTAGTGTTTGTTCATACAGAGAAAGCCTCAAAAGAGCTACAGAACAGTGACTCCAAACCTCAACTCTATGGTACATAATCTACAGTATGGCAGTGCTAAACCCTCCTAATCTGCCTTATCTGGGACAGGGCAAATGGTTCACCAGCTCCCCCCAACCAAAGAACAGAGGGAAAGGGAGAAAAGGGTACAGGACTAACATGGGGGCAGGGAAGACAGGGAGCATGGTGGGGGGAAGGGAGAGGTCATTCGTGGAATGAAACAGCATAAACTCAAGGATTAATAGCTCAAATTAAATGGGAAAAAAAAATGTAAAGAGCAGGTCATCAGGCTATTCCCCCTATGTTTTTTTAAGTTTAGAGTTTAGTCAATGAGTTCTTTATAAAATAATGTGTTTTCAGTGTAAAAATGAAAGCAAGAACTTCATGTGCACTTACCTGTTCTGCACTGTCTGACAAGGAGTTCCTGAGCGAGCGCCTTCGGGTAACAATGACCGAGGGTTTGTGATCTGTGCGGCAGTACTCCTGTGGATTTGAGGACCTAGGGGGCCAGTTAGTTGCCAGAGCTACTTCATCTCTGTCAGGAGATGAAGGGTCCTGCCTCCGTACTGGAACAGATACGGGGATGACAAGTGGAAGGAGGCTGTCGTCTCGAGGCCGTTTAGGGTTCATACTCTCTTGTTCAGTGGGACTCCATGGTCTGTGTGGTTCCTAATAAAGATGACACATTGGTTATTAGAAGGATATGCAAATCTTTAAACAGTGAAAATGCACTTTAATTCAACTACTAAGTGACAGCTACTGCATATTTGAAGGTATTAAAAAACCTAATTTGAGTCCTCAAACAGGACTATTGTTAACAGATGGAGACTGATTAGAAGCAAAAAGCAAGGAGAGCAACTAATTAAATTAACTGCCACTAAACAACACTTGTAAACAATGTCATCCCCTACCAACTGAGGGGAAGAGTAGCTTTGCTTTCCAGCTTAGCACACCACAGCAAACAGATCTTATTAACTGGATGGATGTTAATTCACCTGAGCAGGCTGCCAAAATTTCAT
This sequence comes from Etroplus canarensis, assembly GCA_015106775.1. NCBI lineage: Eukaryota > Metazoa > Chordata > Actinopteri > Cichliformes > Cichlidae > Etroplus > Etroplus canarensis. The sequence continues at coordinate 10,241 of VUQH01041552.1, read as the reverse complement.
TTGTACAGTAAATTGGGACCTCACAAAAGACAACACTAAACCAAAATTAAATCAGTACCCAAATGGAGTATAAAAAGATACATGCACAAATAGCATTCATGTTTTCCTAGATGAAAGAACAGAAAATGAAGTGCTGTGGAAATAATATTTTTAAACAAATCAACTCTGAGCTATTTAGTGTGCTTTTCACAAACTATAATATTTTACTGTTAGGCGCAGCGCTTCAGTGACAGATTTCACATACACGTCAATGGAACCATCCCCGAAAGCGTTCACATTTTTTCCTTTGAGAAACCATAATGAGTGCGCCTGAGCACCCTGTATGCCGTGATCAACTGAGGAACAACTTCAAAGCCATCAAAATTACCACATTACAGGCCAGCTGAAGGCAGATGCATGCTGTCTTGGCGAACTGTATCTTCATGGGCAGAGAGGCATGCAGCAGTGTGGCTAAGCTGGATCTGCTCTCATTATCGCTGGTGGAAAACTCCAGCGCTTACACCAGAGTGGTGGAGAGAGATTCTGCTGAGCGCTGCAAGCAGGGCAACCCTGCACCCCTCCCTGTAGAGATGGAGGGGGGAGGGCAGGCTGGAGTTTCTCTCCTTTGATGGGGAGGGTGCGCAAGCATGTAACTAAACACAATGTCTGCATGATCAGCTAACTGTGAGGCAAGTTCAGGGCAAAGCCATGCTTAACTACAGACACACTGTCTCAGTGCAGTTTAGAAACAGGATTTGTTGCACAATCAAGACATTCAGCACATAAACAGATAGCTGCATGACTTGGCACAGTACAGTCTGGGTATAATATCAGGTTTGTACATTTAACAGCTTGTGAGAGGTGAAGAGTCACACATGCAGCTGTTCATAAAGAATATTTTACCTTACAACTATATTTACAATGTAATTTTTTGTTTTAGCTGCAGATTCTCCCCATGTGGTGAAGCTGAGCAGTTTATTTCTGTGGCATACACTTCACCGGGCTCTGATTACACTCAGCATCTCTTCCAGCAACACGTTAATCACAAACAACACAAGTTTTGGCACAGTTTTCCTGGCAGTGGCATTTGTCCCAGTTCCCACTCTTGCTCTGGGAGTAAAAGTCCCAATGCAATTATACCCTGGGATAACACTAGAAAACTAGACTTCCAGCACTCACCGAAACATTTGCAATTAAGGGTTCCAGCTTGTAGTGATGAGTTTAGATTTAAACTGCAGTGCAATCACTGAGATTCAGAACATTCTGTTCTTTTCTATTAAAGCTTATTTCTGTGGTCCTTATGCTTGATAGAAAACAGCTGAGAAACAGATGAGTGGGCAAACCAGCACGGAAAATAGAAAGGCACAAAAAAGCAAAGACGAGGGCTGCATATTTTGACAGTTTACAAATTAAATGATGCATTTACCTTGGGATGTGATGGGGGAGACTGCCTTTCTGAAGCCTTCTGGGCAAGCATCTCCAGGTTGACCTCCTGGGACACCCTACGTTTCCTGCGTGTGCTTTGGATGACACCTGTCGGGGCTCCCTGGATGTCTCTGGCCCCGTTTTGAGGTCCCTGAAGCCCTGGTGCTGATTGCTCCATGGGGACTGAGAGAAAGGGATTGTCGGACGGTGCTCCACCTTCCTTGGAGAGCCGTCGAGATCTACGAAGGTGCGTTTGGGACTGGAGCTGCGTCTGAGGCTGCAACTGGGTCAGGGGCTCAGACTGCAGAGGGGGCTGCAGCGGATCTGATGGCTGCTGTGGCTCTGGGGTGATATCCTGGATAATTGGTTCCTGGATCTTTGGGGGAACTGGAGCAGAGGACTCCTGGGAGTGTACCACAACAGGCTGGGGGTGAGCGTGAGGGTGTGCATTTTGTACACCAGGGTAATAGTCAAGCACATGCGGGTTTTGTTGTTGCAACTGCTGATGTTGCATTTGCTGAATTTGGAGCTGTTGCTGCTGTTGTTGTTGCTGTATCTTTTGTTGCTGCTGCTCATGCTGTATTTGTTGCTGCTGCTGTAACACATGCTGTTGATGCTGAAGGATTTGTTGCTGATGGTGCTGCTGGATTATATGTTGTTGCTGCCGTTGTATTTGTTCTTGCTTCTGCAGCTGCTGTAAGTGATGTGGGGGTTTTGCATTTGGTGCCGAGTAGTTTGGTGGATTAGGCAGAGTTGTCCTGTTCCCTTGGAAGGCCTGGTAGTACGCAGGTAGGTGCTGCTTGGGCTGACCAAAGGCCAACTGGAAGGACTGCAAGACTGAGCTTCCTCCGGGGTGGGATGTACTCTGTTGCTGAGTGTTGAGCACCCCTGGTTTCAGAGTCTCCTGAAAGGCTTGTGACTGCTGCTGCTCCCACTCCAGCCCCCGAGACTTGACTGCATCCCTAAATGCTTCCACTGCAGGTTTGTCTGCAGATCTATTAGGGGGTTGTTGATGTGTCTGTAAGCCAGGGGTCTCTTGTATCGACTTCACAAATACATTCTGGGTCCTTGAGTCAGCTACTCCACCAATATAATTTGCAAAGCCTTGCCCCCAATTAGAAATGGCCCAAGAGGGAGCTCTAGGCTGCTGCTGATTGGGCTCCTGGTGAGCCCACTTCATGGGTACAGTCTGCTGATAATGACCCCTGCTCTGGTCACCCTTATCTGGGCTGAAAATGACAGAGTTGAGGTACATGTGAGGGCCCTCTGGATTTGATGTCACAGTACTTGCAGCCTCACTCTGTCCAGGCTCTGAGGCAGTTCCACTCGGGACATAGTAGGACCCTTCTGGGTGCTGAGAAGTCTCCTTCATTGCTACACTTTGATCGTTGAAAAACGTGATCCGTTTCCCCGTTCTTTTGGTGCTGGGTTTCTGCTGGGCTGGCACACTCATGACGGGCATGAATATACCGAGGCAGGTAAAAATTTTCAGTCAGCTCAAGTGATAATACTCCACTTGAATGTATCAATCCAAAACCAAAAATACACACAAGTATACTCTCCGTAGGGGATGCACAATAAAATAAAGCAGTTAAACTACGCTGACATGAGTGTAAGCAGGAGCCAGGTCAATCAAGATTATCTTCTATCCCCTCTGAAGTTCTCTGTGACGTAATCACAAGTCGTCAGCCGGGTGTCAACTGATATGAAGAAGTCTGAGTGTTTTTTTCATTCATGGGCAACACCCTGCAGAAAAAATGAGACAGAGGTCAAGCACTGAGCCATCAGTCTAAAGGGGTCCTCACAGGGGGGTCTCATTTGCATTCCCTGCCTCAGTCACGTAAAACCTGCTGTTTGCTTTTTCAACAATAGACCTCCACAGAAAGGTATTAGGTGTTAGAATAGAGCATGTGAGGGTTAGAGCTATTCACTTAGCTCACATGACACAGTGATGATGTCCTGCATGTGGGATGACATGCACACAACCAGACCTGCATAGAGAACTGGAACCAAAAGAAGTAGTTGATAGAGATAGCTGAATCAATAGTTCCTGGAAATGTCATCACAGGATATTATTGCACCACATTTAATGATAGGGCATTACATCAGCAGTGAAACAAAAACAAGCACAGAAAAAATGTTAGCCGTTGATTGGCTGGCAGCCTTTATCACCTTCATCAAGTGCCAGCGCTCGCATTACCTCTGACAGAAAGGAAGCTCCCTTTCCCGCCCAAATGACAGTAGGCTGAAAGTGATAGAAACCACTTTTTTTTTCTTTTTTTACAACTCCATGACTCATCAGAGTTTAAAAAAAAGGAACCCATGCTCTTTGAACCATAGCTGCAGAGTCAAAAAGGAATGGCAACTGAAAGTGAGCAAACATGAGTCATGATCAAATGCGGGGCGGGGGTAAGGAAAAAAGTCAAAACGGCCTTCAAGGCTTTTGTAGCTCATGAGAGATTTTGACAATGGCTGTGGCCACCCTTTATCCAAATATTTTCTGATGTCCAAGTTTTAGAACAGATTTTCACACAGTGCATTCTGCCAAAAAATTTTCTGTTTCAGTTAAAATTTTAATTGTTCCTCTATCTGCATAAAGTTAAAAAAAAAATCCTTGTGTAGTACCAAACAATCAAAACAGAAAACAGTTTTAAATCACTGCGCTACCTGTGTTGCACAAGACAGTTTGAATAGACTATTACATAAATTGATACAACGATCTTTACAGCACAGCACTGGCAAAGCTCCTTTCTGGCACCTTTAGGAAATGACTGACAATTGTCACCCTTTACTCTGGTGACCTGGTAAGACACACACTCGTCTTAAAATAGACAGCTGCAGCTGTTCAGATCCTGCACTGGCTGGGAGGCACCACTGACAGAGGAAAGTGAATGACCACAATAAGTGCCTAAGAAACTGTGTGTGCATCCGCAGCTATACAACGTGATGAGACACATGCAGGCAGACATGTCCTCTGTGAAAAGCTGCACATAAATAAACCACATGTTTTCTTGCAGGCTTGGAGCAAAAATACAACTGCTGATTGTAGGGGTGACCACGCTGTGTGAGCATTAAACACTATTTGAGGTGAGGGATCATCATGACGCATCACAAGTGCAGCCTTACACAAGCCTGGGGTTTAGCCCAATAAACAAGCTGACACGTTAAATGGCTTAAAAGAAATGTCAAGCACCATTAGCCGCCCTAATCCATCGCCATTTCCTAATTCAAAATCAGCACCGACGCTCATCCGAGGCCTGCGCAAATAAAGAAAAACGCAAGAAGACTCAACATGTTCCCTGCTCACACGACAGGAGGACTCGTCCTGGACCCCCTCCCTTCACATCACTTTCTGTAGCCAGCCAGCTCAGCGCTATTTTACGAGAAGCCCTTTGTTGCAGAAAACGGATTATCCAGTCACTAATGCCATGTCCCATTGCAACCAACCGGAGCAACAATACAGCCCTGTGACCAAAAAAAAAAAAAAGAAAAAGAAAGTGTGGTGGCGCGGCTAACAGACACCGCTAATCGATTCAACTTGTCAAAAGGTTAATACGTCACGTTCTCTTTGCAGTCTGCTTTGATTGACACGTTAAACACGTCCTACAGGGTGAGCGACGAGCCCCGCATGGAGGGCTTGTTGATCGCCAGCTATGCTCGCCCAGTCCGCCACGGCGAGGTAAACAAAAACTTTGTCAGCAAGCTGTGGCCACAATAACACGCAGAGTCGACTGTCTCAACAACAACACAGTCATCGTATTCCCCAATACTTACTGTGTTTGTCACGAAAGCTGCCACTAGCAGCTCAGCCCGCAGGATCGCACACTCGCAGCTCTGTGCAGCCAGCAGCGGGAGCAGGCCCGCACAATACACTCCTGCGAAGATGACTGCATACATCCCCAAGGTTGACTCACGCTATGCTGCTGACCTCACTCACTGCTACTTTTCCCCCCTTCGCCCCCCGAATACAGCCAAGAGGAAAAGAGGTGGGGGGGGGTGGGTCGACGCTGCTGCGTAAACAAGAGTCCTTCCCGGTAAGAAACGAGGCGCTAATCTGCAGAAACACGAGCGCAACGCTGCCGCTGTGTGTTGCACATTATTGCGCTATGATTGCACGAAAAACTCATACAGGCGCTGCGGCCTGTTACTGCACAGCCAGCCTCCCCGCGTCTCTGCTCGTCTTGTGATTCCCCACCACCACCATCCAACCCATCCCTCTAACCACCACCGACTCGCTGGCCACACCCACTTCCCTGCCCATAAAAGGTCTTCCTCTGACATGGCAGGCACCGTAACTTACGGAGCAAGATCCTTCTCAGTCCATGCGGGAAATTCCAACACACATGGGAGGACCGTGGGGCTGAGGGGGGGAAGAACGTTCGCTTTCCTTTCACTGTCTTCTCACTTCTTGTTTTCTTTCAATTGCAATTTCTATCGAATATTTTCTCTCTGAAATACATGTGTAATGTTTGCACACGGAAACGGCAAGCAGGAGGCTTGCTGTTTTTATGGAGGCTGCAGAAAATCCCCTGAGGGTGTGGGAATGAAAGAAAATGCTTGTATTAGGAGCAGTAGTAGGATTGATTTTTCTATGTAATAGTCTGAAACAATGAAATAATATTTCATACCCAAATGGACTAGGATTGCAACTGAGGTGACTAGATGTCCCTCTTTATGTGGGACTGTACAGCATTTCTATACATTTCCCCCTGTCCTACATATTAATACAGTGTCCCACATTTTGACTGGATCAAGTTTTCAAAAGTTAGCCACCAGATAGTCACAAACAATGCCGATTTTTGTGGACTATGATGAAAACTATCACAAATAAAAGGAAATGCAGCTGTAATAAAGACTGAAAAACCTGTAATAACTGAGTGAAACTGATAAACGGTAGTTCACAGTGTTCTCTTTCCAGTTCTATCAGTCATTAGTGAGTTTCACATGATTCCTGTAGCTTAGAATGTAATGTGTGAGTTGATGGATGAGCTGACTGACTACAGTTTTACAGGTTATTTGGACAAAAAGGAGAATACATCAGAGTAAGAAAACTATGACTTAAGACACTTTAGCTTCCTTTTATTCTCTATACGTTAACTTATGCTACACATGGCAGCAACTCAGTGATTTTAAGCATGTAGACACGATCAAAATGACCTGATGAAGTTCAAACTGAGCATCATAATGGGTAGGGAGGTGACTGAAGAGACTGTTAGTGGCTCATCTGAGTGTTTTAAAAATTGCTGAGCTACTGGAATTTTCCTGCACAACCATCTCTAGTGCTTACAGAGAATGGTCCAAAAAAAGAAAATATCCAGTGAGCAGCAGTTTACCAGGTGAAAATGCTCTGCTGACACTATAACCAGACTGCTTCGAGCTAACAGGAAGGCAACAGCAACTCCAATGACATTTGTTACAACCAAAATATGCAGGACAGCAGCTCTAAACACACAACATGTCAAACCTTGAAGCAGGTGGGTTACAGCAGCAGAAGACCACACCGAGTGCCACTCCTGTCATCTAAGAACTGAGCCTACAGTTTGCATGGGCTCACCAAAATAGGACAAAAGAAGACTGGATAAATGTTGCCTAGTCTGATGCGTCTTAATACCAACTGAGCATAATTTAAACACCACAGCCTACCTGAGTATGGTTGCTGATCGTGTCCATTCCTTTATCATCACAGTACCAATCATCTGATAGCTGCTTCCAGCAGGATAACGTGGTGTCTCACAAAGCTCAACTTATCTCAAAGTGGGTTTGTGAACATGACAATTAGTTCTCTGTACTCAAATGGTCTCCACAATCACCAGATCTCAAACCAGTAGAGCACCTTTGGGATGTGGCAGATCGGGAGGCCACATACGTGCAGCTGACAAATCTGCACATGTGACGTAAGCAGTGAAATAACACCTGGCTAAAACAACACAATGCCACCATGTCAATTTGGCTCAAGGTCACTGAGGAATATTTCCAGCACCTTGCTGAATCTATGCCATGAAGAATTAAGGCATTTATAAGAGAAAAAGGAGATCCAACCTGGTGCTAGCAAAGTATACCTAATAAAGTGACCAGTGAGTGTGTAATGGCAGTAGTTTTCACTTTTCACATTTGCACTAGCTAAATGTTCAAAGACAGAGATGAACTGCTTAAAGATTTTCAAAATGAAGAGTATTTAAATTTTCCCTAGTTAAAAAAAATGGGAAAATTAAATACTCTTACAAACAAAAATTAAAAACACTGGTAGTGGAATTGGCTATTGGTGACATTTCTATTTTATGAATCCCAATAAATTCATACTAATGGTACAATTGGACAGTCATTAGTGTTTTCCTGCTATTGCGAATGAAAATTAGCCTTTGCTGTGATCTATTACTGAATACACCCAGTCTGTATTATTAAAGTCATTTGTTTAGTATTGTGTTCTGCCTGCATTTTTACGAAATGCCTTGCGAAACCTGAACCAAATCCCAACATTGCAAAGCAACACAGCCTGCTCAGTATTGTTATGCTGAAAAACACAAACGACATCATGACACAAACATCTGTCTGTATAAAGTTCCTAAAGCTAGTAATAATTCAACAGTCAAGCATGCCGTCAGAAGCCTATCCCAGCTGACTTTGGGCTTAAGTAAATTAGTGAAACAACTGACACAATTCAATGAACTGAAAATAAAAAAGCATACATGATGCTGCAGATGTTGCAACACTTGAAAATATCAAGACAATGTAGGCCAAAGTCTCCCAATCTTCTCTGTGGATCTTAAATATGAAGTGCAAAGCCTGGAAACATTCACAGATGTAGTTCACAATGTGGTGAGTTAGACTGACATGCCTGTCACTGCTCTGGGCCTTTTCTCTGTGATGCACTACTATAAGTTTACAAAGCTGATGAATTAGTTAGTTAGCTGACAGACTATTTATCAAAAACAAGTTAGGTAGTTAGTGGAAAATATCTAACTATCTGAGGGTTGAGGCTAATTTTCTTTCTAAGATTGTTCAAAAAGAAAAACACATCAATAAAAGAATAGGAAGAGTAAGTGTTAATGAAAAAATATGTAATCTTATCTATCATGTACACAGCAGGTGATATTTTTAGATGGTGCACTGAATGTCACTGTAACTGCTGATATATTTTTGCAGTGACATAACACCTGACCAAAACTGATGATACACTTAAAAAAAGTCATGCTCAGCACATGGCTATCTTCCTAACTTGCAGCTGTCATTGTTTATGGGACTTTCCTGCATGGTAGAAATCAGATGTTATGAATGGCACTGAAATTCGAAGGGACCAGGGGCATTTCCAGGATTGTTTAAATGGGGTGGCACAGCGAGGAGCAAGAACAAGGCAAGGGAAATCTGGATATTTAATCAGAAATAACATCAGTAATGACAGTAGGTGTAGAAAACACTGGGTATGATTTTCAGGCTCAGCCATCTGTTGGAATCATTACATGAAATTGGGGCACATAAGTAAAGTTATAATCCTACTTAAGTAGCTTAATAGTGCACAAGTACCTAAAAAGTACCTAAAGTAAACATAATCCTTATGTAGAATAGCACTTTGCAGAATCATATACATTATATTACTGGATTATAATTATTAATTCATTGATGTGTATTTTAGGTGGGTGAAAAAAAAATCGATACAGCATAGGATTGCAATATGTTGCATAGCAATACTGTGCCGATACAGAGACACTAAAAACTGATATTTTATTATTTTCACTGCAACTACAATTTTTAATTTATTAGTACTTGAATTAAATACCAGTTTCTATTTCACTCCACCTACACAGTCTATGACATCTGTATCTATCTTCAAATTCTTCATTTGCTAAAGCAGCAATAAAAATGACTGAAGTGGAAGAAAGAGACAGAGAACGTTATCTTTTCAGATAAAACTGATATTAACACAGTTCACCTATGGAGATATGATTTGCAGCTGAAAAAGAGTGATTAAATCACAATATACTGCAAAATGTTAAAAATCCCAATAATGTTGTCTTGTGATTTAAGTATTGTGGTAATATCACATTCTGGGGTTTCTGGTGATTCCCACCTGTAGTGTATATCATGGTAATGTTGCTGCGGGTGATGATTTTAATAGCTTATGTACTGGGGTTATGTTATGCCACATAACCCCAGTTCTTGAATCTTTACACTGGCTTTCTGTCAATTTTAGAATTCAATTTAAAATGTTACTAACTGTTTTTAAATGCTTGAATGACCTTGCACCTTCTTATTTGTCAGAGCTCCTTGAGCCTCACTGCCCATCCAGAGCGCTGAGGTCAGCCAACCAGCTGTTTCTAGTTGTTCCAAGAGCTCGACTTAGAACTTGTGGGGACAGAGCCTTTTCTGTAGTGGGACCCAAACTGTGGAACAGTCTACCTTATCAGGTCAGAGCTGCACAGTCTTTAGTAAATTTTAAATCACTACTTAAAACCCATCTTTTTACTATGGCATTTAAACCCAGCTAAGCAAGCTATTTTGGCCTTTTAGCTTTATTTAACTGTTAATTTGATAAATTTTTATGTATTTTATTATCTGTCTTATTCCAATTTATTGTTACCATTATTGTATTTATTGTATGCCTAATATTTTAAATGTGTTTGTTTTTATTTTATTTCTTTTAACTGATGTTAAGCACTTTGGTCAACTGAGGTTGTTTTAAACGTGCTATATAAATAAATTTGACTTGACTTGACTTATGTATTGCTGGGTAGCTTGAGCTACAAAAATTTATCTGAAACATCATAAGTAACTATGTACCTTTCGGCTGCTCCCTTGTATTCTCCACCAAGGGGTCGCCACAGCGGATTAATCCGCATTGG
>VUQH01041551.1:0-11760 GCA_015106775.1 Etroplus canarensis | reverse complement strand
TGCATGTTGTTTGTGTGTGTGTGTGTGGTGTGTGTGTGTGCGTGCGTATGTGTGTATGTAGGTGTGTGTATAATGGTGTTGAAACTACGGTGCCCCCCCCAAAGGACCCCTCTGTGTCTAAGGTGCAAAATAAAATTGAGGGGTGGATGACAATGAGGGGGTGAGTGTGGCTACCTCCGCAGCCCCGCCCACCTGACTCTGGATTATCATCCTGCCCCCCAAAATCCTATGTGTGGAGTGACATGTAATAATCCTAAGTGTCTAAATTGTAATTAAAAAAACAGAGTTATACTTTAAATAACATTTAACTTTGCCCCAAAGAGGGTCTCCCTGTGCTATAGACAGACAGTTTAAAACTAAATAAAACAAAATGTGCAAAATAACTAAATAAACATAATGTGTAAAATAAATAAATGCCAGTAAATACTGTAATCAAACCATCCAATCACTCAGTTATCCAATTATCCACATCTGGATCATGGGGGCAGCTGTCAATGCTGAAATGCCCAGACCTCCCTCTCACTGGCAACCTCCTTTACCTCTTTTGGGTGGGGATATAGAGGTGTTCTCATGCCATTTGAGAGTTATAATCTTTCCAGCATGTCATGGGTATGCCCTGGGGGGCTCCTTCCAGTTAACCATGCCCAAGATTCTTCATCTTGGAGGTTCCCAGGAGGCATCTTAGTCAGATGGCTGAAACACCTGAACAGGGGAAGTAGTGGCTCTGCTACTCACCTTATAACTAAGTGAGAGCCCACATACCCTCTGGAGGAAGTTTTGTATCTTCAGTCTCATTCTGTTAGTCACTTCCCACAGCCTGTGGCCATAGGTGAGAATCAGAATGTAGACTATGTTGGTTTCATACTCCATTCTTCCCACACTCCATCCTTTTCTGGCTGAGAACCATGGCCTCAGACTTGGAGGTACTTACTCTCATCTCAGCCACTTCACTTCTTCTTCCTCCTCCTCTTCTTTTGACTGCTTCCACTATTTTTGTCTTCATAGCGGTCTTGTGAATCACACTTCATCTGGCCCCTCACCCAGGACCAGTTTGCCTTTGGGGACCCTATCAGGGTCAAATTGCCCTGCCAATATAGCCCCATAAATCACATAAGAGAACAGGATGGATCATAGTATTCAGTGAGTGGACAAAGCATTAAAATTTTTGTGTGTATCAGTGCAGCCATCACAAAATTGTACAAGCCAAGAAGATGTGCATTCAGTTTTTTCAAAACAAAACAAAAAATCATAATAGAAATAAACTTGTCAAAGCATTGGCCTATTACAATTTGGACAAGACATAATAACACCAGTTCACACTGGAACTAATGTCAGGATCACCATAGTCAAAAAGAAGACTATTATTTCCATCTGGAGTGATTCATATTTGGCTACATTGTTCTGCTCTGGTAACTCCCCGCCCTTCCATGTGTATCCATGGAAAGTTGAAGGTGGGGAGAGCAGCAACAAGACTCCAGCACTAAAGAGAGCACACATCAGTAGTAGTGAGCTGAGCCATGAGCTGATGTCGAATGGCATGAGATCAGTGGATTAACTGTGCTAGATTTTATGTCCTGTCTGAACCAATGCTTCCTTCTTAATTTCTTTCTTTCTTTCTTTCTTTCTTTCTTTCTTTCTTTCTTTCTTTCTTTCTTTCTTTCTTTCTTTCTTTCTTTCTTTTTTTCTTTCTTTATGCTGTGTCATAATCACAGTTTATATGATAAATGATTATCAGACATTGGGTGGATCAAGTGTCACAATAGGAAAATGTGGCAGCTGTAAAGGATGATCTTGAAAGTATATAAGTTTATAATGCATGATATGTACCACTGAGACATTTCTCTAAAATCTATGTTGGCTTTTTAACACATCAACAAAAAAAGTAAACTGGAAAGGTGTATCATTTCAGACTTTGGTTCCAGTATTGTGTTAGTATGTTCACATTTGCCAGACTGATTACCTTTCACTTTCAACTCTTCATTTTCTGTGTCCCTACCTGTATTTGATAAATAAATCTGAGATAACCTTTCACAAACCACAAAATTCTAAAGAAAGGAAAACTGTTTCCGGAAAGATCAAGCAAGAAATGTTATCTTAAATAAAAACAAGTTCAAAGACAGGAAAACCAGAGATGAGATATTCCTTTACAAAATGAATTTTGCACTTCTGAAAATTCTTGCCCACAGCTTTTTATCATTTGCCTGAGGTTTGCAAGCCAAAGGCCATAGAAGCAGCCAGTATCTGATACTGTATCTGAGTCCACATTTCAGACTTTTTGAAAAACAAAAATGGTTGATTTTGAAATATTTACGCTGGTTGAAACAAATATAAGCAATGAATCCAGGTATGACATAAAGCCCCAGAATATAAAGATGAAATCTGCTCTCAGAAATATGCTATCTATAAAAGCTCAGCTTGTCTTTAAGCAATATTCTCAGCTGATTTGATGTTTCAGAAAAACTATGAATAAAATAAAGCAAGTATATTTATAATGTTAAAAGCCCCTTTTTATGCGTTTTGAGCACAGTGCAAGTCATTGCTCTGAATGAGAGCAGATAACTGAAGCTGCTCCTTGAAACATGTGGAATCTGTAATTTAGGAAATAATCCAAATAAATACTTTAGAGACATGATCAAGTCAAATGGTTTATTTATGTCACAGTTTGACTTCGACCTTTGACATACTTTGTGAGCAAAGATTCCTTCCCCTCAGGTGCATGACTCATCTCGTGCATTTGTATGCCGCTGTAGCCACGAGTCAGAGCTGTTTCAGAGTTTGTCATTTTTAAAATGGAGTACCCATTGCCGGCTGCGATTTATTTTTAAACTGGTATACTTTTTGCTTATTTGGTAAAATATGGAAATAAATAAAGTCTATCCATCTGTGTGACAAGTGTTAGTAACAGTTTGCCTTACCTGTGTTAACATGTCCCTAAATAAGCAGTCTTTCTTTACTGTAATTGATCATTTCTAAGATCAAGTATGTTTACGGCCTCAATCTACAGTCTGCATTGGTTTATTAATTTTGAATAAGATAAAATATCAGATACATTCATGTTTACTTGTTGATGGAAACTGTTATAGCAATCCATTCAACTAAAAACATATGTGTGCTAACTTTTGTTGCAAAAAGGAATAACCACAGATGCATTACTCATTCTTTTCCCAGGCAACTGTGCAATTTGATGGCAAATTTTCTGAAAACTATTGAGACATTTCTCAATAAAAATAAACTCATAGGAAAGGCCAAGGGTTAATCAGTCAGTAGGCTGTATTCTGCAGGGAACATAAAAGTCTGCAGAAAACTGCACTGAAATGCATACCATTGTTAATGAATATCTCTGTGGGGATAATAGTGCTGAATAGATCAACAGACCACAGTTTCTAATGCTAAAATCCACTGCAGGATTATGAAGCCACACGCCACCAACGCAGCCAAGAACACTTAAAAAATGTTTATAACTCAGTGTGAAACATTTTATTTCTTTAAATTTATTTACAATATTTATAAAAAGTTATTCCATTCAACATAAACCAAGGCAAAGAGATACTCTTTGCAAGAATGTTTTCTTACATAACTCAGTTTTTTTTTTTTAAATTAAAGTGAATTATATGCCGCTGTTTTCCACCTCACTGAAGAAAGTCCCAGACCTGCACATACAACAAAAAAATCAGTCAATAAACTGTAAATGTGCAAATATTTTTAGGTTAATCAGTGCAGATGTTAAGTTTAGAGTGTTTAAATTGCATTTCACATAGCTTTTTCAGCAAATCAGAAGCAAGAAATGAGTTTCTTCCTACCTGTTTAGACCAGAGGGTAGCTTGCTGCAGTAGCAATTCCGCACTGGTTGGACTTGTTCCTGCTCATCTTAATGTATCCCTTATCTCCCCATCCAAGACCCCAGCTACAGAAAGACACAAATTAACAACATTTATCAGCTAAAAATGAGTCACTGGAGCACTAATAGTTACAATAGTGATTACAGAGAGGAGTCATATAAGTTGCTATTATGCAGCTGTATATCATCGATCAGTGAATATTAGAAGGAGTGAAGCACATGAACTACAATATGAGTATCACATGTGGGTATGTACCTGTTCTTTACCAGCCAGAAGTCATGTTCATTCTCAGTACCGTAACCCACAGCCAACACACCATGGTCCAAATCTGTGCTGCTGCATTCGGGCTCATCATACAGTCCTGAAAATACATCAAGTGCATGTCAATTAGAATGAGAGGTTTATCAAAACAAGCGAAGCACTTCACTATTACTTCTCTATTTGAGGGTCTTGGCACTTTCAACACAGTGTTTCAAACTCCGCACCTGATTCGTAGAGCTGGAAGGACACCTGAGAAGCATCAATGCCCACAGATACTGGTCCGATGGTTGCCACAGCCTCCTTCAGGGCATCTTCATCACCTTGTTTTACATCCACATACCCGGTACATTTGGCACCAATATTATCAGGGTTGTAACGGCACTGTCCATCCTAGTTGAGAGAAAGACAAAAACAGACATATCTTTTATAATTTACAAAACCTTTTACTGCCTTGACAAATTATGAAAAATAGGGATCACAATTATATCAGAGAACCGAGCATTTATCAAGTACTGTGTTGTATAAGTTACTGTGGGCTTAAAGTTGGGCTTTATAGGGTTTGGAGCCACTATATGTTTTGTCCACAAGATGGCAATATTGTACATCACTTGCAGATACCTCTTAAACACTCAGTACTGTTCATTCAAAGATTATGATTTACATCAACAAATGTGGTGTGGCATTGCTTTCTGTTTACCTCAGCCTCATAAGGGTAGGACTCCTCTGTGTCAATGCCTCCGTTTTCTTTGATGTACTGGAAGGCATAGTCCATCAGGCCTCCCATGCAGCCCATGTTGCCATACTTGCTTGAGCAGTCGACCAACTGCTGCTCACTCAGAGACACCAGCTTCCCTGTCTTCCTGAAGTTCTGACCCTCCAGTGAGCCAGTCTGCAATAAGGATCAATGAATATTAAACCAAAGAATAAAGTTTCCCACATTACAAAAATGGAGAGTAATAAGTTATATGTACTTACTGCACTGAAGGCCCAGCAGGAACCACATTCCTTCTGATCCTTAACATCAGTGACATATCCCTTATCCCTCCAGTCAACAGTGTCAGGCATATCAGTACCTTCAGGCAGTCGGAGGAAGGTAGAGCCATGGCGAGGCAGAGAAGCATTGAAGGAGCCAAGGCAGCCCTTAGAAATCAGGCGTTTGTACTCTACATTTTCCTGGTGAAGAAGGCAGAAATAAATATGGTTTTTAGCCAAACTGTCATTTTCTGTAATCTTACATGGCGATTGCACCCAGCCATATTGATGACATGTGAAGGATAAAACCTGAATGGCAATTCTTTTTCTGCACCTACCATGTCAGCAAAGTAGGTCATACCCAAGCGGTATGACTTGATGCCCTGATCTGCCATGATGTTGTGCACTAACACAAGCTTGCGGTTGTTGAGCCAGATCTGTTTCCGCTGAGCTTCCTCTGATGGAGAGTTGTAGGATCTTCCTGCCAGTCAAAAAAGGAAATTATCCAAAGGTGAATAAAGGAAGATGAACTGTGATGAATCATAATTGAGTAAAAAACAAATTTCAGGTAAGAGTTTTTTTCTTTATTCTAATCTTAAAAATGTTTACACAAGAAAACATGTGCGAATGAGCTCACACATCTTTCCAAATGTGAAGCTTACTGACAGTATCTTAAAGACTACAAAAGACTATCAACAGCATCTGACAAAGGGCTAAAATAAAAGAGGAGAGAAAGAGTCCACTGTCTCACCAAACTTAAGTTTCCAGGCGTGAAACTCGAGATCTTCCAAAGAGATGCTGGCACAGCTGGCCACAGCCAGAACAGCAGCAGCGACTAGCAGCAACTTCATCTTGACTGAGCACAAGCAAAAACAGACAAATCTTTTATGACTTGCAGTAAACCACACAGGTTGTTTCTGATGTCTTTCACTTCTGCTCTGAAATGCTTTCTGTCGTGATGTTGGATGTCACTTGCACACCATTGCAGTATCAGCTCCATTTGTCAGATTCTTTAAGTTTCTGTTTTATATGTCCCTCCAACTCTTTCTTATATTCATGAATCTCTTTGCCTTATGCCTTTTCTTTTCATCAATGCGGAACTTAAAAGTGTATGTGCACTTCTCTATGTGTCTTGTGATCTGTGCTGTAGCTTACCTGCTCCGGAGTCAGTGTTGGTGGTGAAGATGGTGAAGATTGAGGTATAACCACCTGTGGGTGATACAGGGCTGTCTGAAGAGTCTTTATATACCTGACTACAGTTATGACTACAGTATTCCAGTCAGGTGGCTGTCAGCAGCTCATAAAGAAGGAGGAAGGAGGTCAATGATTAAGACAGAGAAAGGTGGAGTTATATATTAAGAGGAGTCTCACATGACGCCACAGTTTTGAGGAAAAATTTTTTCCAGCCTCAGCAAAACAATGAACTTAAGTGTCAATTTTTTTGAGGACTTGATCAGCTTCTCAGTGGTTTGTTGTTGGCCATTCTGACTCACACTGAGAAGAAACACAGGCTGTCTGCGTGGTTTTTTTATGCACACACATTAAAAACCACTGCTGGGATTTTGTGATTTCCCCATCTCTCACACACAGGTGGGAAGTCTTTAAAAGAAAAACGCAGAAAGAAAAAGCAAAACCAATGTACATAAACAGCAACACATGTGTGTTAATATGTCATCTTCAGCCGGTTAACTGAAACCTTGCAAACTTGATCACGATGTGCTGGAAAATATGTAAGATGTTGATTGAGGTGCTTTTATTTCTCGAAATAGTAGGTGATATTCAGCTGACACCCACTCAGTGAAAGTTTGTTGAAATGATTTACATGAATTTGGTTTTGTTTGAAGTGTAACCTAAAATATATGTTTTTCAGTGTTTACACAGACAACCTCAGCTAATCTTGTTAAAATGTTCACATTTTCTCAAAGTTTTTTGGGGATTTTGAAGGTTTTAAACTACTGTAAACACAAACTCGCATACATATTCTCAAAAACTCTTCTCTGAGTTTGATATGGTTTAATTTATGATTCGTGATTGTTTCCACTGACAGTTATTCAAGACTTCCTTTCTGTTTCCACACATACATCCTGTTTTTCAGCTTGACTGTAAAAAGTTGATTTGTTCTGTAAATCCTGTCTACCTACATGAGGGCAAATACCAACAGCCAACACAAATACCAACACTTAAATGAGAATTTGAAAAAAATGTAGCCAGCAAGAATAAAAGAAATGCTTTTTTTTATTTTTGAAAATCATAGCCACAAACATGTGGATTTAGTCTTTAAATTCTTCTCTCTGAATAAGATATCACTTTTCCTGTTAATTCACTACATTTTTAGATGCCTGAATGACTGACTGTCTGTCACAAGGCTTTCAGTGTTATGACAGTACTTCAGACCATAAAGATGCTGTGAAGTAGGGGAAACTGAGAACTAAGCAAAAAGTTTACAGATGTCAGAAAACTTTTTTTGTTTATGTCATGTATCTGTCTGTTTATGTTCTGTCTCAGCAGAAAGTACCCATAGTACTGTTTGTACACAAGCTTGGGGTTATTCCTACTAGAAAAGAGTGCAAAGAGTTTGAATTCTAATGTCTCTGAAAGAGAAAAACAAACATGTATTGCAGCTCTCACAATCTTTAAAATGTGGCAGATGTGCCCAGATCTTTTACTTAAGTGACGGTAATACCGCTACATAAAACATACACTTACTGGTCACTTCATTAGGTATACCTGTTGAACTGCTCTTTCATACAAATATCTAATAATCAATCACATGACAGCAACTCACAGTGCATATACACATCTAGACATGGTCAAGATGACCTGTTGAATGGAGGAGAAAGGTGTTTTAAGTGACTTTGAAAGTGGCATGGCTATTAGTGCAGAATGGGGTGGTCTAAGTATTTCAGAAACTGGTGATTTACTGGGATTTTCCTGCACAACATTTCTAACACTAACAGAGAATGGTCCAAAAAATAGAAAATATCCAGTGAGCAACAGTTCAAAAATGCCTTGTTGATGCCAGAGGTCAGAAGAGAATTGCCAAGCTTTGTTGAGCTGAAAGGCAGTGAACAAGAGCTTAAATATTCATGCTTAACAACCAGATTAGTAGTTCTAAATGCACAACACATGAAACCTTGAAGCAGATGGGCCACAGAAGCAGGAGACTATACAACAAGAACAGGAAACTGAGGCTACAATTAGCACAGGTTCCCCCAGACAGGACAACCGAAAATTGGAAATGCATTGCCTGCTCTGATAAGACTCGATTTCTCCTCTGACATTTGGACAGTAGGGTCAGAATTTGGCATACAAAGCATGCATACGTCAATCCATCCTGCCTTGAGTCAATGTTTCAGGCTGGTGATTGTGGTGTAAAGGTGTGGGGCATATTTTGTGGGACACTTTGGGCCCCTTAGTATGAACTGAGCATTGTTTTAACGCTATAGCCTGCCTGAGTATTGTTGCTGACTATGTCCATCCCTTTTTGACCATAGTGTACATAACTTCTGATGGCTGCTTCCAGCAGAATAATAAAAAAAATATCACAAAGCTCAGATCATCTCAGATTGGTTTCTCAAACATGAAAATAAGTTCAGTGTACTCAAATGGCTTTCACAATCACCTGATATCAGTTTAACAGAGCACCTCTGTATGTCATGGAATGGGAGAGTCCTGTCATGGATGTGCAGCTGACAAATCTCCAGCAACTGCCTGATGCTATCATGTCAATATGGATCAAAATCTCTGAGCAATGTTTCCAACACCTTACTGAATCTATGCTATAAAGAATTAAGGCAGGTCTGAAAGCAAAAGGGGTTGAAACCCAATACTAGCAAATTGTAACTAATAAAGTGGCCAGTGAGTGTATTTTAAGTTAAATTCTGGAATTCAAAAACCTATTTAATCAAAAACACAGCTCATCAGGTATCAGCAACAAAGCAAATCTTAGTTAAAGGATCAAAATTGCCAGTACTGTACCACTGAAAAAATGCCTGAATAAACTGGTATGTGGACTTTCACTGTTGTAGATGCACGATAAGCAGCACATCTCCATCCATATATACAATTAGGAAAGTCCACTGCTTCCCAGGAAGCAGCTCTTTAGCTATGCTTATAGTTTAACAATATAATATATTATTCAAGGTGAACTCTTCATAAAAAATAAATGTGTCTGTCAGTATAGGAACTAGACAAATACTGTAGAATTATAAAAGGTGATTCTCTTTGAGATTCTCAAGGATTCCCCTTGAGAATCTCAAAGTGATATAAACCAATAAAGAAGGTCTCTGAATGCTTGTCTGCTGCTTTTAAGTTAGCCAAACTAATTTTTTGAAAGTTTGGGAGTCTGTAACAATCAGCCACAACTAAACAACCAAATGTTAGTGTAATTTTTTGTGGGACATCTTTCTGTTGTTCACTGACTAAAACAAAACAAAAACAAAACAAACTAGATGAAATAAGGTTGGAAAATCTTCTCCTATAGTATAAAAAGAGCAGTCCATAGTTGGTTTCACTGTCAAGTACATCTTGCGTAAAGCTTTGCCTTTTTCATTATAAGCTATTGATAACAATACCCAAGTGACAGGATCATGATGAGTTAGCACCACAGCAGGTACAAGAATGGAAGGTCATATATCAGCATTCGCATACGTTTGTGTGCACACCCTTGAGAAAGATATGAAAGTAAAGCATGATGAACATGTTATGGTAAATGTCTGTAGGGGCTCTAGGAAATGCCAACACTGAAAACGAATATATGCACAGAAAAATTTTCTGTGATTTCTGCTAAGACTTCCAGGTATATCACATGTTTAACCTGCTTGTAATAATGTTTTATTCATCTCTCTTAGCTTTCACATGACAGTTTTGTTAGTTAGCTATTAACAGTTTAAAATGAAAGACAGTCACATGTATATGAAACTAAAGTGAGTAAAACAAACTTGTGTTAACTGCTCTTCACAGTCAGTAACTGTCAGTTTTTAAGATATTACAATTTATTTAACAAAGGTGGAATGACAAATCATTACCGAAACATATGATCTGCAGCAGAATTATTTAAGGACTGAATCACATTCATATAGTAAATATCAGCATTTGATATTTCTGAAACTCAATAATTATTTTTTTATTTGGATTCCTTACTACGTTTATCTATCATGTGACTTTCAACCAGGATCAGTCATATGACCTATTGTCTTGAATGTGCAAACTGTCTTACTGTAACCTCTTACTCAAACCAATGTAACCAAGCTTAAAAAACTTAAGTTCTCAGGAAGTGTTGCATAATGCTGGCCACTAACTCTGACTTCTAGAAACCCCATTTCCAGAAAAGTTGGGATATTTTCCAAAATAAAATAAAAACACAAATCTTTGATATATTAATTCACGTGAACCTTTATGTAAACAGACAAAGTTAAGTTTTACCAACCAACTCAAGTGTATTTTGTAAATACACACAAATTTAAAATTTGATGGCTGCAATATACTTAAAAAAAAGTTCTGACAGAGTTAAACTAATTTCCAAAAGCATGCGAAATATTAAGGTAACACCAGTTTGGAAGACTCCACATTAATTAGGCTCATTGAGAGATATCATGACTGGGTATAAAAGTTCCATCTATTTAAGGCTCAGTCTTCACAACCGAGGATAGGTTGTGGCTCAACTCTTTTTTCAAAAATTCATGAGAGAATTATCAGTCAGTTCCAAAAGACAATTTCTCAGTTCGAGATTTCAGAGAATTTACAGAGTGTCATGTTGAGAAAGATTCAGAGGATTCAGATACGTATGTAAAAGGGAAGGTCAGAATCCAATGATGAAGGCACATGCTCTTCAAGCCACAGGTGACACTCCACTCCACTCATGCATCTGTGATAAATATAGCCACCTGTGTTAGGGAGTACTTCAGAAAACCATTGTCGCTTTACAAAACCTGTCATTGCATCCAGAAATGCAACTTGAAACAGCACCATGAACGAAGGAAGCCATACATCACCTAACACAGGCTTTTATTTTTGACACTGAAAAACAGACAGAAGGCAGAGCTGGAGGTGGCAGAATTGAAGATGTTGAGATTCTCACTGGGAGTGACGAGGATGGACAGGATTAGAAATGAGTACATCAGAGGTACAGCTCAGGTTGAGAAGTTTGGAGATAAAGTCAGAGAGACATGGTTTGGACATGTTCAAAGGAGGGATAGTGGATATACTGGACAAAGGATGTTGAAGATGGAGCTGCCAGGCAGGAGGAGAAGAGGAAGACCACAGAGAAGGTTCATGGATGTAGTGACAGAGGACATGCAGAGGGTTGGTGTGCCGGAAGAGGATGCAAGGGATAGGGTGAGATGGAGGCAGATGATCCACAGTGGCGACCCCTAATGGGAGGAACTGAAAGAAGAAGAAGATTGCTTTTTGGAAAATATACCAACTTTCCGGGAATAAAGTTTGTGTATGTGGATATTTGCAACATTTAAGTATATATAAGTACTATCCTACCCCAGTTTTTATATCATTTTCAAACACTCCCACTGCCTTTACCAAAGACATTTTACAAAAAACTTAACAAACTGTTAGGACAATTCATCTGGAATGATAAGAAAGCCAGACTTCATCTTAAACTATTATACCTGCCTTATGAGAGGGGAGGACTTCAGCTTCCCAATCTAAGGTGGTATTATATGGCTTTCAATTA
>VUQH01041543.1:0-12651 GCA_015106775.1 Etroplus canarensis | reverse complement strand
ATCAATGTTCTCCTCTTCACCTGTCAGTAGTTTTAACCCGAGTACTGCCGGTCGTCTATATATTGATCACTTCTGGTGTTTTCATTCACCGCTGGTCGTCTAGCTGGTCATTTAGCTGGCAGGATGATGTCTTGGCTGATTGGTAACTTAAATGTTTGCCTTCCATTAGTGGAGAAATCTGAACATAATTGGCTCTGATTTCAAATTTCGATTTAGAACGCATTTGATCCAAAAGTAAATTGCTCGTATTGCTTTTCTTGGATTGGTCAGCACAACTTAAATAAGTGCTACTGATTACCGGTAATGAGGTTGGGATACAGTTTCCAAAAGACTTCACACAAAATGTATCACATCACTGGCTAATGCAGTAGATGGATGATTATATGAGAAAAATGGTTGGATAAACAAGGCAGCCTTGTAAACCAAGAACCTTTTTCTCCAACTCACTCACTTCCTTTAAGCCCCTGTTGCTAATGAAAATATCCCCGACCATCACCACCCTCTCTGTTCACTGGAAACTCAATGACAGCATTACACTCTGCATTCCTGCCTAGTGAAGTTCTTGGCTCCTGCTTTCTGTTTGGTTCAATATTGCTTCAAATGAGTCAGTGGGCACAGCTGCTTGAGTCTTGCTTAAGCCTCAAGCGTGCGACAGCCAAACGCTGGTCTTTGCAACCTGTAAAGATAAAAGGGGGAATTTTCAGCTTTACAGCAACAACTTGGAGTGATCGGAGTGGGTTGACGTCCGTTACTTTTCCCTATCTTGGAACCGCCTCCCACCCTACTGTGTAAACAAAGAAAACCTGGCCTTCTTCCCTTACCAGTAACTTTGTTTACCTATGTGTCAAATTAACTTTCAGGCTTCGCTGGTGGCCTCTTTTCATTGACCAATTTGCAAGGAAGTGCACTGCTTTTACCTTCCATCGGGATCCAGCGTACCCTTGACAATATATCCAGTTGCCAGGGAAATGTGATATCCAAACAAACGGAGCGGGGGGACTGTTGACTCAGGATATTGCTAATGTTTTACATTAGCCAACACAAGCCCCAGTTTGTCCTGGCTGAGGAATACGCAGCAGCCTATCAGCAGGAGAGCCATCTACAGCCTGACAACTGCACAGGCTTTTAATAGTGCACGGCATCACCCCGAGGAGACACACGCTTCCCAGCCCTCATGAAGTGAAGTATTATGGTAGCTAGAGCATTTATTTTCAAATTAAGCACATGGTCTTATCATCAGAAGGCACTCTGTTCTTCATGATAAAGTCCGCTATCAGCCCTCCTCCCCACCCCGTCTCCTCTATGGTATCTCCTTTGTCTCTCCTCTGCTTTAATGATGGTATCACACTTCATTCATATGAAAAACTGCCATTGTGCAGAAGGATACCGTACTGCGACGATGAAGAATGGAGCAAAACGACATTCTCACATCCTCAGAATATGCTTAAACATCAGGGTGCAGAAACACGGAACTCTGCGGATTCGTCATTAAAACTTTGTGTCAAGCAAAAGATGATTTTCAACAGAAGATGAAGCTGGGCTGAGCAGAGTAATCATTTTCACCCACATCTTTAGCCATAAATTCATTTAGACACTTACACATTTCACCTGTAAATCCACATTTGAAACTTACATTTATATACATTGCAGTTTGGACACAATCGAGAAAGAAGCTGAATTTAGTTTACTAAGGAAATGGAGAGGAGGAAACAAATGAAAAGTCTCTAAAGGTAAAAAGTAATCGAGGCTCAACTGTAGAGCTGGTCCCCATTAAGAAAGACCCTGTCAGAGTTTAAGAAAATAAAAGAATACATCTGGACACAAGCCCCTCTCACTATGGAGGGTTGCATCAGGAAGGGCATCTGGCGTAAAACCTCTGCCAAATTACCAATGTGGATAAATCTGCTGTGGCGACCCCTGGCTGGAGCAGCCAAAAGGTACATCTATGGATAATCTGCTAAGGCAGAAGATATACAACAGTTTAAAAAAAACCTTTTCAGTTATCAGCTCTTCAGGCTCCAACATGCCTCAGTTGCCAGTCTGTGCACTGTTGCACTGGTCCCAGAATAGCCCACACACAGTTGGCAGGTTTACACACCTCACTGTTTCAGGAAGGCTGGGGCCATTAACCAACCACAGTGATGTAATAGCAAGGGCCTCTAGACTAGTCAGGAAAACGGCATCAAAAAACTCAAGCTCTGCTGAAATTGCTTTACATAAATTCAGGAAAGTGATTCCACACTTATTTCCTTCAGTGCCATGTGGCAACACATTGTAGAGCAGCTCCCAAACCTTACTCCCACAGACGTTGATAAATCGGTAATAGTGCTCCAGCCTCACTGCTGTGGTTCCTTGGAGTTTAACTCACAGCAAGTTTGACTCCCTGGTGTGATTCACAAGTGTGCGGCTTTAAGGACCACTGTGTGACATTTAGTGGGATCTATCAGTGAGAATGCAGACTGCAACAGTTGATTAACTGTCCTCACCACCCCTCCCTTTCTACACATGTTGGAAAACCAACAGTGGCTGTCAGGAAACAAAACGGAGTTGTCCATCCACAAGTATTTCCACATCTAGAGGTTCGTGTATGTAGATATAATCAGGAATTAGACATTAAATTGAGTTCAATAAGATTTAGGAATTAGAAGTTTTGTTTTTATAGCACAAAAATAATTATAGATAAAGATTATAGCCAATGAGAAATGATAGTCATTTTGCAGTGTGATGAAAGAACCTGTTCAAGTTCATTTGTTATCTGTTCTGTGCTACTGAAGAAACATGGTGGCGCAACATGGTAACTCCTGTGGAAAGGGACCTGCTAACATTGTACATATAAATATGCTCTTGTAAGTAAACAAAAATGCAATGTTTGTTATCTTAGAGTGATTTTACAGTATAAAAAGTGTAAATATGTATATTAGATTCAATTTCTTATAAACAATCACCTTAAACTTTATAAACTGTTACTTTAAAGCAGATAACACATAAGCTAGAAAAAAGGTGGCTTGCCACTTTTTCAAAAAACCTTTGCTTAGCTTTAAAAAAACATCCTTGTAAAGCTAGGACTGCTTACTTTTGGTCATTGACAGAGAAAACCAGGAACCTCCCCAGGTATCTTCTCAGCACTTTAGCCAGGCTGGCAAAGAGTCACAGCTCTGTTGTGCCTTGTATTCCCTTAATTCCAAGTAACTTCACATACTTCTTTGCAAATACAATTTTAATTTTAGAGAAAATATAATGACAGCCTCCTTATAGCTGTATCACCAAAAAAGGTGCTTTAATAATTTTCCCATCTTTTCTCCTTTTCATCTCTCCGAGCTAAATTCAGTTATTACTTCATTCAAGCATCACAATGTCTATTTACCTCCATCCCTGCAAGGCTTCTTAAAAGCACATTAATTACTGCTTCAAAAGTTACAAAAAAAAAAAAAAAATCAATTCACCTTTATTAGTAGGCTACATACCACTGGCTTTTAAGACAGGTGTAATTAAACCATTATTTTTAAAAGCCTTTACTTGAACCAATTGTTTCAGCCAATAATAAACCAATTTCTAATTTTTTTTTATTTTCAAAATTCTTGAAAGAGTTGTTGTAAATCAGCTATCTGATTATTTGCAGAGGAATGGTTAATTTAAAGAGTTTCAGAAAGAATTTAGAGCTCATCATAGCACAGAAACAACACAACAGTAAAGTTACTAATGATCTTCTTATCAGAATCAGAATACTTTATTAATCCCAGGATGGGAAATTACTTCAGTTACAGACACTCTGTTAAATATACATAAATATTAATAAATATAAATATATGTACATATATACCAGGTATTCAGTGTGTTAACAGTTGGATATACAGTGAATATGAGTATGAAATGAAGGTTTTATATATACTGTATATGTAAGAAGTAATCTATAGATCTGTAATGTTGCATATATGACCTCTGACAATGAATATCTCTGTGTTTGTTTAGTGCAGTATTTAATACTGCTGATCACAACATTTCACTTAAGAGACTTGAATACAGCCTTGGTAATGAGGGAAATGGGCTGTGCTTGTTTGAATCATATTCATCTAATGGAATACATTTTGTTCATGTAATTAAGGAGTCTTTCTCACATGCAAAAAATCGTCATGTCCCACAGGGTTCTGTGCTGGGACCAGAACTTTTCACTTTATACTTTTCACATACTTCCATTCGAGAATAGCTATAGATACAGTTCAGGTTAAGCTGAGTCTGAAGGGGTCCTGAGACAATTTAATGTCTCTGTTTCCCCCCTGTGTTTTCTTTGTTCAACCTCAAAAAATTATGTGTGTCTCAGCACTTTCTCCCCATACATTTCAATGAGAGAGAAACAAAGAGAAATAAAGTGAGTGTGCAACTGGGACACATTTAATAACACAGGAAGTTTTCGGTTCAGGGAATGGTCTTGTTAGCCACAAGGTCTGGACTCTTTATGCCGAGCAATCACAAAGACAGTATCAGAACACTGTGTTTGCTTTGGCTCATATGCAGGCAGCAAGCACACAATGCAGAACGTAATGCAGCAAGTCACACGCAGATGGCGAGCCGTGTCTTTCAGTGGCACAATCACGCTGCTAAATCTCTGAGCTGCTGTTCTCCCACCCACCTGGCAGAACCTCCAACTAAAGGACGTGCAGATGTCAGCCAGCTCAGCGTTTCTGGTTGGATGAACATCTATCAATACACCAGGAGGCGGCCGCGTTTTCAGGGCAAACTTGACCCCTTTAAGTGTTTGTGAGGGAAAATAGGATGTGCTTTTTATGATGCCCTTTTTGTGAATAAACCTCATTTATGAGATCGGGAAATAGGCAATGGAAAGTCAGACATAAAACAGGAGCTCTTTAATACAGCTTCTTTACACTTGCACATAGTTAAACACACACGAGTAAGAGTTCACCACAAACAGTAAACACACATGGTGTGTCATGCAGCAGCGAAGACACACATACGAATTATTCCCGTGAAATGAACTCAGTCACTTCTTCAGAAACGCACACAAACTAACCAATACCAATAAAAAAAATAGTGATGTGGACACAATTCTATGAGCCTTCAGCGGGGTCGAGTGACTGACACAAAGGGCTATAATTCCCTGCATTTCGGAGAGGCTTTCCAAGCCATACTGACGTCTCTGAGACTGGAGCGAGACGGGTAATGGCCAGTGTTTACCACCACAAACTTCCCCATCACTATAGGGCTGACTCTATAAGTAGCACAGAGCAACTGAGCAGAGGAGGCAGCTTCAATTCCCATCAACTCCACTGGGACAAATGGGGAGGACTGAAAGAACGAGCTAGAGACAGGCAGAAAAAGAGAGAGAGAGAGAGAGAGGGACTAGGCCCTGTAAGAACAACTCCACTTAAGCTGAACCCCCCCCATCACACCCCTCCCACCGCTCCCCCCAGTGGATGCTGGTGCCAAACTGCCGGGCCGCGGTGGCGAGGGCGCATGTGGTGTATGTCTGCGTGCCTCTGTGTGTGTGTGTGTGTGTGTGTGTGTAGGGGGGGTGTAACTGTGTGTTGGGAATGAGTAGGCAGAGCCAGGGCATACCTTAGGGCCATTAGTTCAGCCCTCATTGGCCTCAGCAGCAGAACACAGCATTAATTGGACACAGTAGCTACAAGATCACAGCAGCACCAACCAATTTGTAAAATGAGTAAATTGCCTGTCTTGTCATTCCTGGGCTCGCCTTTGCTGTGGAAGCTGCGTTTATAAGGGTAAAGGCGAGGGATAATATCTAACATATGAGCTAGAACAGCCCATCCTAAGGGTGGTAAAGAAAAAAACATGCATAAACACCTACCCAAGCAAAGTTTACTCTAACTTGAGAGAATATTTGTTTTTTATTGGCTTATGTGTGCGTTACAGGTGGAAGTTAAAGTTGTGTTTGTGGCTTCAGCTCCACTAGCGTGCAAGCCGGTCTTTGTGGGTCCCTGATATTTGAGCCTGGCCCAGCAGGCGACCTACCTAATTAGCCCGAATGCAAAATATCGTAGCTTTAGCACAACTGCGTGGTGACGTCTTGCATTTTTATTTAACATCATCATCATAAAGGCAAAATTTGAAGGTGTGCCGTACTTTGGTTGATGACAAAACTAAAGACACTGCCTCCTACCTAACTCAGAAGTACCAAAAACTGAAGTTTCTCTTAATGGCCACTTGAGGCCCAGCTAAAGAGCTTCAAAAATGATTTTACAGCCTGGTACAAAAAACAGATTTGGCCTTGGTAAACTCTTTCACTATCTTTAACTATACCAGGGTGAAATTTAACATAAATAAATACTCAGCTGCAGGAGATTCTAAAGAAATCAGCCTGCTTTGATGACAGATTCTCTGCTTCTTTCTTGTGGAGGGTCATCTGTGGTGTTTCACCCACATCCCTGCAAACCTTTGGCCGTGGAAGGAGGCGACTCTGCTCCATTCACGCAGATTCACAGCAGATATTTGGAGTTTGAGAATCAGTAAATATGTGAAAATGACTCCACTCGGTAACACGTTTTACAGCATCATGGACTGCAAATTCTGACTTGTGATGGATGTAGTGATCTACTCAGCACTGTGGCTGCATTTACAAAGCCAAAAACCAGTGCGAGCAAACAAGCAGCAACTGAAGGCGGCTGCAGTAAAGGCCTGGCAGAACAGCTCAAGGGAGGAAATGCAGGACATGGTGATGCCTCTAGGGACTTAAGACAGTCATTGGATGTTCATCCATCTTATTCACGAGTGAGGGAAGAATGGAGATTGACTGACAGATCGGGGCGGCATCTGATGCAGACGTTGTACTGGTCTGGGAGGGAGCGGTAAAGCTGTTGATTTACCGGTCTATCTACGTTCCCACCCTCACCTATGGTCACGGACGTTGGGTAACGATCGAAAGAATGAGATCATGAATACAGGCAGCTGAAATGAGCTTTCTCCACAGGGCCGCTGGACTCACCCTTAGAGATAGGGTGAGGAACTTGGTCATCCAGCAGAGGCTCCACATCAAAAGGAGCCGGTTGAAGAGGTTCGGGCATCTGATCAGGATGCCTCCTGGACGCCTCCCACTTGAGGTGTTTCGGACACGCCCCTCTGGGAAGAGACCCCAAGGCAGACCCAGGACACGCTGGAGAGACTATGTCTCCCAGCTGGCCTGAGAATGCCTTGGTGTCCCCCCCTGAAGAGCTGGAGGAGGTGGCTGGGGAGAAGAAAGTCTGGGCTTCTCTGCTCGAACTGCTGCCTCAGTGACCCGGAGCAGAAGACATCCAAGCATTAAAAGCAATCTTTAGACTTAAGAATAAAGTTACTTCTGAAGGACTATGTATAAAAATGGCTGCAATATCTAAGCAGTTAATGCAATACTTCTGCCAAAGCTCTTGAATTGAAGCTCAAAGGCTGTGCTTCAGTCACTCAGTGACCATTTGATTTAAAATCCTGTGTGGTGGTGTACAGAGGCAAAATCCAACAAAAAAGTGTCATTGTCCCAAAACCTCTGAGCCTAACTGTAGTAATCCACAACTGCTGGGTATGATCCAGTTAGTTCTGACCAGGCTGCACAGTCTGCATTCGTGGTTACTGGTTTCATTTTGTAAATTTGTTGCAGTCTGATCACTGCAACTTTAGAAAAGTTATGCTAACTGCAATCACATCAAATTTTAAGAACTATTAAATCTGCAATGAAGATAATTAGACTGTTGGATTCTTTAACTTGGCTCGGCTAGCGTGCAAATGCGACTGTTCGTGAGGCAGGTTGCAAAACATTCAAAAACCAGCTTTAAAAACGCTGCATGAGAAGACACGTGTGCTTATGTTTATTGGATCTCAAGGATACAAAAAGATCATCTAGGTATAAAAGAACAAAGGCTTAATGTAAGTGACTGACATTTCACATGTGCATGTATGAAAAGCATCAAACCACATGTGCTTTGAATCCATATGTGGGTTTTCACATGTGACCCTGCAGTATCTCACGAACTCCAGGACTAAAGCAGTTGCAACACTGCTTGATGGAATTTGATGTTTCCTGTGTCCAAAAACTGCAGAGTGTTGAAAGCGTACCCATGTGGGCATTGTCCGTGTTTACATGACCTATGTATACTTTCAAAATGTCTGACTGCGGTGCTGAAAGACCCCACATTTCACTCTAAACAATGGCTGAAAATCGAAAAGTGTTATCCACACTGAGCTGAAATTTCCATTGTAAAAAGGCCTCTCTTTGTTTTCCATGGTTCCTGCGGTGAGCGCCAAGGCCTGGGCCCATGAAGATGGATGAGTCAGTGCATTGATAGCAACTGGCATAAAAACACTGCAGCTCTCTGGAGTCCTTCTGTCCGTCCGTGCTTCCTCCCCGTCCATCCCACACATGCTCATGAGGCGTGCGGATGAGCGCTGGAGCCTCCCACAAATCCTCTCGTCTCTAGGCTCCCTCCTCGCCGCGGCGGTAGTCTGCGGGTGCGTGTGTGTTCCGGATTCTCTGCCTCTGTGGCCGGGAAGCCTTCTTGGAGCCCTGCCTGGACATTTGTGATTCATCAGTGAGTTTGGTTGTTGCCTTTGTTCTTAACGCGCGCTAGTGGAGTGGGCCCAGTAAAGCGCTGATGACGCACCGCTACGCTCTGGGCGCTCAACCCAAACACAGCTACTAAGCACCACAGTCCACACAGAACCCTTTCTCTGGACCCCTGGTTCCTCGTGGCCTCCTCACACGCCACACCCTCCCACCCGCACAAACAAACACATTTCCGTCAACCAGAACCCTCGGTGAGACTCTAGCAACAAGGACTCACTATTTCATTTCCCATTTCACAAAAATAAATAATTTCCCCTGAGCTGGATGAGTAAATCGCTCTCTTCTTCCCTTTCCTCTCCTCCATCACCACCACCTCTGGTTTTGTGTGATTTTCCTTCATTACCACTTCAGTTAGTAAATAAAGCCCAGAGCAGTTTGCATTTGGAGCCAAAAGAGCGGCGTGGGATCTGTAGCCGGCGGAGGGCCGTTTGGTCAGCATCGCATCAACACTGGCCCGCATGTGCGGCATATTCCGCCACGTCCGGTTGCAGCGCAGCGCGGGGCAGCTGATGGAAGTGCAGCAGACGGGCCTCGCCGCCCATCACTCATCATAAATCTGCAGCACAGCTCAGAGCGGGAGCGTGGGAGGGGGAGAGACTGCAGGACGGCGAGCAGCGTCGAGCTATCGCACGTGACTCACTGGGCCTGTCAGTCCCAGAATTATGAAGTCAACACAAAACAAAATAGTGAATGAAAGCCTACGCTCGCTGTCAGGAAAGAATGCGGCTCCAGGTCCAATGCGGCGCAGTTTACTGTGTATTGTGTAACGCGCCAGCTGGGGACTTGTTCGCACCCCTGTTTAAAATAAAATGAAAATAATGTCATGCCAGGGTTCCTGGCAGACACATTTTACACGTTTCTGTGAGCCGTTTTATTAGAAATAGCAGCTTTTGTATTTTTTAAATTTCGTATGGATGGAATGAACTACAGAATGTCCTCACAGGTGAAGTTCGAATTGTTTCTTGGACAAAAAAACGCTACCTGCTTGTAGCTAAACAATTGTGCATTGTAACATATAAAGTGTAAATACAACATATGCTTATTTTGTGAGTCCCAACAGTCGGTTTTAGCAAATGGGGATTGGACCGCCAAGACCCTGCGGCCCTTCTTGCAGGTGGTGGGCCCACAGGAGACCTGGCCCATGCAGTTCATTCAGGCTGAGCCCAGCTGGGCCCCATGGGCTAAGACCTGGTCACCAGATGCTTGCTGACGAGGCCATCCCCTCGGGGCTGGCTCCAGGGCGGGGCCCTGCTAATCCCAGCTGGCGCGAGGTGACATGCACATCATATACAGTTCATATAAATCATGCTTCTTCTAGCCGAGGTGAGGTGTTTTGGACATGTGCAACGATGTACAATTTCAAATTTAAAATGATTTCCTAATGGCCCCACACGCTTGCCAATCAATCATCATCTCCGGGGCAGATCTGCCAGTACCTGCATGCAGGCCACACCCAAAGCATCCATTGCAGGTTTTACGTTTTCTAATTAGTTTTTATTTTATTTCATTTTGAGTTTTTGTTTTGAAATCAGCGTCAGTCAGTTTCCAGAGCAGGTTTTATTGTTTGAAAATATTTAGTTTTAGGTTTTTGAGTAGTTTCAGTGTTAGTTTTAGTTTTCTTAAGAATTATAAAATGGATGGTATTTGTCAGGGGAAGTTTTTTAAGCTATTCAGATCAGAAATTACAACACAAACAACACTTTGTGAAGGCAGATGAGTCACAATCATGCAGACATCCTGAGACTGAATAAACAGAAGCACCAAAGCCTCATCAGACAGACTGACTGACCAGACTTAATCCAACTGACAAAGACTAGAACTGAGGACATGTACTGTGTATTTTTATTTTATTTTAGTTGCTTTCCTAAGCTCACAATATTGTTTTAGTTAGTTTTGATTTTTCCCAAAAGTCCAATTTTTATTTTTAGTTCAGTTAACTAGTTTTAGTTTAGGTTTAGTTAACTATAATAACCACAATAGGGTACATGTATTCTTTAGAATCAGAATCAGAACGCTTTATTAATCCCAGGGGGGATATTGCTCGCATTACAGACACTTTGTTAATTATATATGAATATAAATATGAAGATAGAAACACAGTTAAGAAGATAAAATGGATAAAAACCTAATATCCAGAGAGTCCAGTTTGTAGTATAGGTGGTGCAAGGCTGAACAATAGTATTTACAGTGTGCACACAACATGGCAGCAGGTGAAAGTACAGTTATCAAGGGGGGGGGGCTGTAAAGTGCAATAGCCACAGGTAGGAGTGTCTATAACCATGTATCAAAACTGAACTGTTATTACACAGTTTAGATATAAATTAATCTTCGCATATATGATTTGTCAAAGTTTTTACACCGGATGCCCTTCCTGACGCAACTCTCACCATTTACCCGGGCTTGGGACCGGCACTAGGAGTACACTGGCTTGTGGGCCCCTGTGGCTGGTTTAGTTAGATATAAATGAATGAAACATATAAATGAGTGACTGAGAATGTGGATATGAATAAATATATTAATATAATATATAGATATATAAATATGTTATAGTATAAATAAAGTAAATATGAATCTGGGGCCAGAGAAGAAGATCAAATGTATCACCCTGATGTGTCAGAGTATGTTATATGCCGTATTTAAAAGGTATGGCAAGTAAACATAGACCATGTGTCACAGTGATAAACAGTGTCCAGCGTGGCATCTCTGGTTCTAACCCTGTCACAAAACTGAAAGAAAAAATGGCATCCTCATTTAAATGATCTATACACTGATAACTGATCAATGCTAAGTAATGCAGTCGATCCGTACGTTAAGCTGCCGTGTGTTTGGAAAAATCTGGGGCTGGGAAACAGTAGGAAGCGTAAGGGTAACATGCTTGCTAACTTAGCTGGTAATGTTGCAAGAAATACAAAATCAAAATGCGGGTTCCCCAGGATTGGACTTTTTAAAAACAATATTACCCATAAATACATGTCATCTGATACACCAGAAGGGTCCATTTGCGGTGGCTTTTTCTGTCACGGGAAATTAGGTTTTGAATTGACCAAACATTTCCTTAGTCAGAGACAAAGAATTTAGTTGACAGCAGGTCTTAATGGGCCTCCTGTCTCTCTGTGCCACCCCTGTGTAGGTTTAGAGAAGGAAACATGGAGGCCTCGTGGATCAGGTAACTCACTTCAAACTGACAAGGAAATTGATTTTTCCTTGTTTTGCTTGCAGTAAAAGTCCTACAGAGAGCTCTGCCTCGGCTGTGTGGAAGAACGGATGATTTTTCACAATTATAAAATGCAGGACCAATAAAAAGAGACAGCTATGGTTCATGAGCTGCAGGTCTCTTATTTGAAAGTAGACGAATGTGGAACAGTATCTGGAGTCTAAGTGGGCCTGACATGATCCATTAGCATTTATTGTGGGAAAACATTTCTTGCTGGACGGCTACCAAAGGAGAATGGAGTTGTTTCAGAAAAGACGTGTAATAGAACTTCTTAGAAATGTATAAATGGAAAACACTGGCTTTTTGGTCAGATACGCACATTCTGTTGAATACACAAACCCACAAGGACCTCATGATAACTGGGTTTGGTCCAGAGCACTGCATTTTGCAGTGAACAGAATCTTTGCTAATATTTATAACAAAATACTTTTATTAAAAAAAAGCATGCGTTTTATTTTGAACTGGTTCAGAAAACTGCTTTGTGTTAATAAATACGACCCAAACCAGCCACAGGGGCCCACAAGCCAGTGTAGTCCTAGTGCCGGTCCCAAGCCTGGGTAAATGGTGAGGGTTGCGTCAGGAAGGGCATCCGGAGTAAAAACTTTGCCAAATCAAATATGCGGATTCATAACACGACTTCCATACCAGATCGGTCACGGCCCGGGTTAGCAACGACCGCCTCCGGTGCCGTTAGCCAACAGGGTGCCGGTGGAAACTATGCTACTGTTGGCCGAAGACCAAGGAGGGGGAGAGGGGGAAAGCGTGTTAGGAGGCAGAGAGAGAGAAGGAAAGGTAGGAGGGTGGAGGTGAGAGTAGGGACTTTAAATGTAGGGACTATGACTGGTAAAGGGAGAGAGCTGCTGATATGATG
>VUQH01041542.1:0-12604 GCA_015106775.1 Etroplus canarensis | reverse complement strand
CTAATACTCTGCACTTTGTGATTTATTATCTTTCCTCTAGCTTAACTCCTCTCTTTCATTTTTCTCATTCATCAGCTCCTCAAAGTACTCCTTCCATCTTCTCAACACACTCTCTTCTCTTGTTAGAACATTTCCATCTTTATTCTTTTTCGCCCTAATCTGCTGCACATCCTTTACAGCTCTGTCTCTCTGTCTCGCAATTGATTCAAGTTCTTCTCTCCTTCCTTGGTGTCCAGCCTCTCATACAACTCACTATAAGCCTTTTCCACATCTCTCTTTGCTGTGTGTCTGGACTGCCAGTATTCCTGTCTACTTAATTAATCTCCCTGACTATCCCACTTTTCCTTGGTCAGGTTCTTCCTTTGAATACTTTCCTGTATTTCCTCATTCCACCACTAAGTCTCCTTGTCTTCCTTACTCTGTCCGGTAGACACACGAAATACAGTCTTGGCTGTTTCCCTCACCACCTCAGCTGCACTTTCCCAGTCATCTAGTAACTCTTCACTACCACCCAGAGCCTGTCTCAACTCCTCCTTGAACTCTGCACAACATTCTTCCTTCCTCAACTCCCACCATTTAATCCTTGGCTCTACCTTCACTTGCTTCCTCTTCTTGCTTTCCAAATTTATTCTGCAGGCCACCATCTAATGCTGCCTGGATGCATTTTCCCCTGACACCACCTTACAGTCTCCTACCTCTTTCAGGTTGCATCCCCTGTATAAGATATAGTCCACCTGTGTGCACCTTCCTCCACTCCTGTATGTAAGTCTAAGTTCTTCCCTCTTCTTGAAATATGTATTCACCAAATTCATTACTATCTTTCCCTCCACATTTCTCTCCTTAAAACCATACCTACCCAACACCTCCTCCTCCCCTCTGTTCCCTTCACCTACATGCCCACTGAAGTCTGCTCCAATCACAACTCTCTCTCCCCTGGGAATACTCTCTACCACATTATTCAACTTACTCCAAAATTTCTAACTGGCATCCAACTTGTGGGGCATATGCAATAACAACATTCAGCATCACACCTTCAATTTCCAGTCTCAAAGTCATAATTCTGCCTGACACTGTCTTCACCTCCAGAACACTCTTCACATACTCTTCCTTCAAGATTACCCCTACTCCATTTCTTTTCCTACTACACCATGGTAGAACAGTTTGAATCCACCTTTGTTGTTCCTAGCCTTGCTTCCCCTCTGCCTGATCTCTTGCACACACAATATATTGACCTTCCTTCTCTCCATCATATCAGCCGGCTTGATTTGGCAAAGATTTTACACTGGCCTTCCTGACGCAACCCTCCCCATTTACCCAAGCTTGGCACGAGGAGTAGACTGTCATGTCAGCCCCTAGTGTGAAGGGGCTGGGAAGAGAATTAGCTCCTTTAAGTCTGAGGCCATGGCTCTCATCTGAAAAAGGGTGGAGTGCTCTCTCCAGGTTGGGAATGAGTAGCTGCCCAAGGGGAGGAGTTTGGGTAATGGAGTCTGGGTAGTGACAGAAAGAAGGAGATAATGGAGACAAGCAGTGGAAATGAGCTTCCTCTGAAGAGGGTCTGGGCTCTGCCCTGGAGATAGGGTCAGGAGCTCAGTCATTTAGGAGGGGCTAAGAATAAAGCTGCTGTTCTGCTCCATCAAAACGGGCCAGTTAAGGTGATTTCAGCATCTGATCAGAATACCTCCTGGACGAATCTGAGGTGAGGTGTTTCAGGCATGTCCAACTGGGAGGAGGCCCCAGGGTAGATCCAAAACATGCTGTTGGCCTGCTTGAGAATGCTTTGGTGTCCCTTCGGAAGAGACGGAGAATGTAGCCAGGGAGAGGGAGGTCTGGGTATCTCTTCTGAGACTGCGGTCCC
Organism: Etroplus canarensis; assembly: GCA_015106775.1. Taxonomy (NCBI): domain Eukaryota; kingdom Metazoa; phylum Chordata; class Actinopteri; order Cichliformes; family Cichlidae; genus Etroplus; species Etroplus canarensis. Next base: position 10,749 of record VUQH01041542.1, on the reverse strand, counting down.
TGTGACCTGGATCTGGATAAGTGGTATAAGATGGATGGATGGAGAGTTGGGTTGAAATTTGTGGCCTCAAAGAGCTGTTGCTGTTGTGGGATCTGAAAACTGTTTTCAAAGCTGCAGAGTGATAGCAAATATTCCATTTTGCCAGTGAATGTTTTGTTTATTGGAGATTTTTAGTATTAAGTTGGTAATCCTTTTGCTAAATGCTCAACATAAAGGATGCTGCACATGGTTTTAACACGACAATATCTTTTTAATCTAAAATGCATTGTTAAAGTTTATTTTTGTTTATTTTATTCTTCTTTTGTTTTTGTTTTCTCACCTCCATTCCAGTTTTCATTGATTGAATAAAATAAACAAATAAAAAGCTCTTCATATTATCATCCACATCACCTTGAGAATACTTTACCTGCAATAAAAAATACCCACAGCAAATCAATAGTTCCATTATGAAATGTTTATTCTAGCATGCCTGACCATCTCCAAGGTGCCAAAGAGAAAAGTTGTACTTGCACGGGGGGGAAAGGAAAGAAATATACAGGGATGGTTGAAGAAATGAAGGGAAGAGATCACAAGATGAATAGAGGAGTGAGGGAACTGATGAGACAGAAAGAAATGCACAGAGAGAGGGAGATCCCTGTGGATTGGCTGCTTGTTTTTCTTCAAGTTTGTCTTGATCTCTGCGCTCGATATGGCCAGAAACATTCCCTGGCTGTGTTCTTTGCTGTAGAGTTTGTTTGCATCTTCTTACTTTAAGGATGGTCCACAGTGTGAGGTACAACTACAGCTGAAAATTTCTGTGCTTTTCTGTGAGAAGATCAAGTTGAACACTGTTACTCTTGAGGGATTTTAAGGAAGGATGGGTATAAAATGAATGAATGCGGTATTGACTAAAAGGAGGTAACAGCTGCAATGACTGCAACAAATAACTGATCAGGGGATGAGATGCCTGCAAATTAGAGAAATAGGAAGATAAATATCTTGATTATCACCATGAAACCTCCCTGGTTGCTAACAGTTGATAGCAGACAGTCAGTCATTTTTTTGCATTACAGGTTTTCTGAAAGGTGATGTTAAAAAGCTGTTGTGAGATGTTATCTAATCACTTGGAGGTAAAACAATCTGGGTAAAACCAGATTCAAATACTGTTTCAGCTTTAAAAGAGGATTTTGAATATCACAGTGATATTATTATTTCTTTTTTCTATCAGTCTATAAATTAGAAATTAGAGGGTTTTTTTTATTGTAATACAAATAGGTGATACACAGTGCAGAGATAATGTGACAAAGAGGGAAATAGTCTACATGGTGACATAACGTAACAGACAGGTGGAGCGTACAGGGCTCCTTACATGTGTCTGTGCATGCTGATGGGTATTTGAATATGAGATATGTGGATTGAGGTGGAAGAATTATACATGTTAGATACCATCAGAGATGAAGAAAAACGTGACTTTGGCTATTGCATCATGCAAAATTATGATGATAGTATCACAGAACAACAAAATACATTATAAATAAGTAAGTGAAAAAACAAGAAAGACAGAAAGAAAAGGAAAAAAGAAAGAAGCGGTTTCACTGGGCCAAGAGAGCCAGGAAGACACAGAGGCAGGTCACCACTGGAGAGTCCAGGGGAGGTTCATCAGCAATGTAAGGTTTATCAGGTCAACTAACAAGGTCTCTTGTTAGTATTATTATTTTTTTCTTTTGTTTCCCCCTTTCTTCCTCACCACTGTCATATTTCTTGTGTGTGGCAAGTTTAAGGATCCAAACGCAGGACTGCGGGAGGCACAAGGAGGTGAACACAAAGCAAGATTTTAATAGGCTGAACAAGTCTATAAAAATAAACAAAGTCCTAGGAATACAAAATCAGGCATAAAACACTGGAGCTGAAGTGTGTACACACTAAAAAGGGAGACCAGTATCAACAATGCATCAAGGAACTCAGGCAGGGCAGTTCTATATATACACACAAACTAATGACAAATGAGCAACAGGAGGGAGAGGAGCAATAGTGGCAACAATCAAAGACAGAAAGCTTAACTGAACACAATACATGGAACATAGCTGGTATAAAAGTAAAATGGGGTGAGAAACAACTGAGAATGAAGACACAAGACTGAACTTGACAGTTAAACATGAACACACGAAAATCAGACTGAGGAGACACAGAGGAAATTAATTAAAAACTAAACACAGGCCGGAGCTAGAACTGAGGCGGAGAAGTTCTAGAGGGAGCTAGTCAAAACACAAAGGGTGACTAGAACGAAAATACAATAAGGGCAAAATAATTAAATACCAGAAACAAAGACTTACAAGGAAAACAGGAAAGACTCAAACTACAAACAGACTTGACATGCAGAAGACCTGAGGAAGACAATAGCCAAACCTAATGAAACAAACTCAAATAAGCTCAGCAAATGGTGAACTAGAACTGAGATACAATATACTGTAATGGACAGCAGAGTAGAAGCTGTAACTAGAAAAGAGGCTCAAGATCCAAACTAAAGAATCACAGTAAATAATATTGCAAATAGACACTGAAATCACCCTCAGAATACAAAAGCTATAACACACAACTCAAGGACCATGACAGCCACCTCCTCACCTTGTGTAATCAGATATGTTATTTGGGTTTTATTTTGATTATTATGCATTCCTGAGTTGTCCTCAGACCCACGGGAGGGAGCCTGTTTTTCAAGAGGTTAGGGCCAGTGTTTTAGTGGTCGGTGGTGGGGTTTGTGACCTGCTCTTCCTCTCCCAGTGCGGTGACATCCTCTAATAGGGCCATTAATATAATAATAATAACAATAATAATAATAATGATTAACATTTGGCCATGCAGCACCAGTACTAGCACCATGCTTTTAAAAAAATATGAAAAAATGTTATATAAATCCTGCTATGAATGATTTGATCAAACTTTATAAAATCTTTGCAATATATGAGAAAGCTTGGCACCTTTTGTAAAGTTCCACACAGTTTTATTGGAAACCCATATTTGCATGTAAAAAGTTTTAACAAACAGTAACAAAGAGTTTTCAGAAATGTTATGTATAATATGCACTAATTACATACATTTTCTGTAAAGTGATCCAAACAGCTGTGACATTAATTGCCAATTATTTTGATAATTGTTGTCATTTTATAAGCAAAATCTCTTGTGTTTATATCTATCTATGAAGATAATTGCCACTTTAACTTGCAGTGAGCATTAAACTTGTCCCACATATTCCTGCAGAACTAGTATTCAACAGAGAAGCCAGTGCCAGTCTAAAGAGCAAAGATAATAAAACTATTGGCGATGCAATAAAATGCTGGGAAAGTGGTTTTTGCAATGTTAACCCTAGTACTGCAGGACCTCAATATATTGATGTCCCCAGATAAGTTTCGTGTACTGCGGGTCGTCTATATATTGATCATTTCTGGTATTTTCATTCACTGCCGGCTGTCTAGCTGGTCGTATAGCTGGCAGTACTAGGGTTAAGCTATATTAATCAATAACCAAGCATCATTGGTGTGGGCTAAAATAGAAAACAGTGGGTCTGGTGTAAGAGTTACTGTACCTGTGTTACCCTTGAGACTTAAGTCAAAAACAACAATTTTAAAACGTAAGACTTTGTCTTCATTGTGGCAAACCAAGCCTAGTTGCATAGCAGTTGCAGGTGCAGTGATAATGTAGGGATTTGTTAAAAAAGAAAAAATAGAGTATTCTTAATTCTGTTTGGTTTATTTTATTTGCATTACTAGTTGATTTGTAGAGTTATTATAAAGAACTAAAGTTTTCATTTAAGAGTGCGTGCAGCCACTTTTGTAATCCTCTCATTCACCCCCTTGTTTCCTCAGCTGGGCAAAACAAAACTATGTGGCCATGTAAGGCCTTTATTAATCCAATGTGACATTTTGAAAAACATGATTTTAGTGAAAAGCTGGATTACTTTTTTATTCTTTAGCTGCCTTGTAGTTTTTCTTCCTTTTGGCTGCAGCTCCTTCTTCCTTTTATTGAGATACTCCCCCCCGGACTAAACTGTGTGCATGGGGAGAGCGCATTAACATTTATATGAAAACATGAGGCCGTTGTTTGACATGCGATAAATGGAGTGTTTTCCTAACTCTGCTTCAGATGGAACAATGGGGACGGAACTCGGCAAAGCAGTGTCCATTGCCGTGCCTAACAGCTACATACATCAACACAATTGCCATTATTAGTCTGTCTCAGAATTCATTGTTGGGTTGTTTGTATCTTTGGGTTGACTTGAGGGGAGTCGGTGGGGAGCTGACGATGTGTGGAGGAGTCTTGTTGTGGGTATGGGAATGGAGGTGGAGTGGGGATGGGTATATATCAAGCCTACTTAAGAGGCTCAAAGTCGATGGCAGTAGCAATTTCAAAGTTGCACATGCGATAAATACAAAATGAGAAGAACATGAGCGGGAGCAAACATGAAATCCCAGAGCAGGGACAGCGTAATAAATCATATGAATAAATCCGCCAGCTGACCACTAGGGAGCACTAATAATCCAAACCCGTCATGCCCTCTGTCTCTCTTTTTCTCTCTGTTTTTCTGTACTCCTCTGACTTGTTTAATTTCTGAATACCCCACTACACACACACACACACTCACATCCTCATTTCCCCCCATTCCTCTCTCTATTTTGCCATCCTTTCCTCATTCTTTCTCTTCTTCTCTACTGTTGTTGTCTTTGTCCCCTTCCTCTGCTCACAGCACACATGCGCACACACACACACACACACACACACACACACACACACACACACACACACACACACAATGCCTGGTCCTGTAATGAATTAATCATAGCCAGGGCAGCTGTGTATTTGAACAATGCCACCCTGAGAAGTTGGCTGGAGTTTTAAGGGTGTGTGTGTGTGTGTGTGTGTGTGTGTGTGTGTGTGTGTGTGTGTGTGTGTGTGTGTGTGTGCGCCACTGGGGAAAGCATCTAGCTGCAACTGAAGCAGTGATATTGAATTCTGCTATGCCTTTATGCATTTGTGTGCGTGCGTGTGTGTGTGTATGTGTGTGCGTGTGTGTGTGTGTGTGTGTGTGTGTAACTGCAGAGTTTGATCGAGCTCCAGTTATGTGTGTACACATAGATAAGGTTGACCTGAAAAACCTTTAAAATAGATGGCACTGGGATGATCAGCATTCATTATGGCAAATTTACCACTTAGCTTCCATTAAGTGAAGAGTCATCTATACTTTTTATATCAGCACTATTTACCCCTCATTTTAAAAAAAATCATTTGTTCTCCTCTATCCTGCTTTTATTTTTATGTCCCAATCAAGTTTTTCTTCCATTTTATGAATGGAAACGAACAAAATAATTGTGCGTTGTCTGACCTAAATGCATGTTGCTGCTCTCCATCATACTCCTTGAGCTATTAGGGTTCTAGAGTCATGTACAATCATGATAAAAAAGTTTTCACACAACTGCAAAGAGTCCTGTCAAAAACTGAGTATACCTCATGGTTCAATAGTATGTAGAAAAACTTTTAGGAGCAATAACTTGAAGTAATCATTTTCTTTATGACCTTATCAGTCTCTCACATCATTGTGGAGGAACTTTGGCTCACTCTTCTTTACGTTGCTTCAGTTCACTGAGGTTTGCAGGTATTTGTTTGTGCACAGCTCTCTTAATGTCCTGCCACAACATTTAATTAACTTGAGGTCTAGACTTCGGCTGGACCACTGCAACACCTTTTGTTATTGTCATTTTCAGCCATTCTGTTGTAACTTTTCTGTTGTGCTTGGGATCATTGACCTGTTGCATGACCCACTTTCAAAGTGGGAGAGCAGAACCATGCATTTAAGTTAGACAATACACAATTATTTTCATAATTTTCATTTAGAAAATGGAAGAAAAACTTGATTGGGACAGAATTAATAAGAGCAGGATAGGGGAGAACAAATCAGTCTTGCTTTTTTTATTAAAATGAAGGAATAAATAGTGTTGATATCAAACGTATAGATGACTCTTCAGTTAATGAAAACGAGGTGGTAAATTACATAAATAGCATAATGTATGCTGATTCTACCAGTGCCATCTATTTTTCAGGTCAACCTTATGTGTGTACACACACACAACTGCAGCACAATCAAACTCAGTACTAACACACACACACAAATGCATGGCTTCTAGATTCTTGATGACTCTAGAATACTTTAGTATAGAGAAGAGTTCATGGTTGACTTGATGATTGCAAGGCGTCTTGGTCCTTTGGCTTCAAAAACAACCAAATCATCACCCCTCTGTCAAAGCACTTGACAATGGTACTATGCTGTATGCTGTGTTTGGTTTGTCGCCATAAGTGGTATTATGCATTATGGCCAGACATCTGTGCTTTGGTCTTGTATGTCCAGAGGACACTGACCCTGACCCGGTTTGTTCAGATGCCATGCTGCCATGTTCTTTTAAGAGAAAAGAGGCATTCTCCTGGCAACCCTTCCAAACGAGCTGAACTTTTTTAGTGTTTTTCTAATTGTAGTGTTATAAACGTAAACAGTTAACATGCTAACTGAGGTCTACAGAATCACAGAGGTATCCCTTGCGGTTATTTGCAATTTCTCTGAGCATTGCATGGTCTGACTGTGGGGTGAATTTGCTGGGACATCTTCTCCTGGGAAGAATGTGACATTGTGTTAATACACACCTGAATGCTCCAGACAAGTAAAAATTCTGCTTTTATAAAGTTAGTCACACTAGCTGATGGTCAGTTAATCAAGTTCATTTGATTAGCAGCACCTGGCTGTTACTTATCTTTTTAATTCATATGGAAGCAGTAAGAGTTACTTAGTATCTTATTTACATAACTGTCTTTTTATCCAAAATTACCCTTTACATTAAACAAAAATACAATCATGTGCCAAAACATTTTTACCATCCATCTCAAATGTACTATTGTTCTTGTGCATGATGCTAAACCAGTTTTGATCCAATGAAGCATGAACTCTACAAGACCTCTGAAGATACTCTGTAGTATCTGGCACCAAACCTCTGGCAGCAGAGCTGTTAAGCCATATAAGCCTTATATCGTATAAGTTGGTATAAGGTGGATCTGCTGTAGATCAAACTGGTTCAAGCACATTCCCCAACACCATCACTGGTGCGCATTTTGCCTACACCACAAGCCTGGCTTTGCAGAGGCACTCTAATCCAGTTGTCTTTCAACATGTCAATCAGTTTAGACCATCAAAATATTTATACAAAAAAGCATGTTTTTTTTACATCAAACATAACAGGCCAAATACATATTGCTTAAAGTCTGACCTTCAGTGAATTTGAGCTTTACCATTAAATCAATATGTTGGATGATAGGTAACAGGAAAATGCAGCACGTAAAATAACAATGTTTACTTCCCTGCACCTGTGCTGTTTTCTTTTTTGTGGGCTGTGGGTGGTTTTTTTGACAGAATTACATACAACCTTTGTTTAAAAAGTGCATATTGTGTGTAAAATGTGAATAAAACCAGGATGCAATGATGTGCAAATCATTCAAAAATATATCTCATATAGAGAGTATGGTATGACATTTTCAGTGAAGATTTTTTTCTATAACTCTTTTTATTACGCTTTATGCATGAAAAAAACAATTCAAGTAAAATTTTCAAAGTTTGCAAAACCTGTAATAACATATTTTAGTGCTCTTAAAAGTTTGCATAATTTAATTTAGATGATTTCAAAGACTAGAGGCCAAACATGTCCTCAGTTTGTTGAAATGTTGGCTGATATGCCACTACAGCAAAAGAACTCATGCATATTAAAGAAAATGGCTTTTGACTAGCTGTATACTGTAGCAACCACCATGCATGAAAGGGATATATTAAATTGAAAATGGTACAACTTATCTGACATGAAAACAGAAATTTGCAGAAAAAAAATGCGGGACATCTCACAACTTTTGTATAGATTTCATGGGCAATTAAGAGTCCCAGATGAAACAGATGAAATGAGTCTTTCAGAAGTGCAGATGGGGAGGTTCACTTAGCTTAGGACTGCATGCTAAAAGATGTACTGTATACAGATTCTGGAGCAACATACGTTTCAATTCAGACAATGTTTTCCAGTAAAGTTCTGGCTTATTTCAGCAAGACGATGCCAAAACAACAACTGCCATGAACTGCATCAGCATTTTTCCATAGACAGTGTACTGACCATTGAAAATAATTGCCACACTTAGAAAACAAAAAGTACATTAAGATGTATTGCCAAGCTTCATACTGAACATTTGTTTCCAAAGCTGCAGTTGCTAAATGTTTATGGGATGTTGTTTGAATAAGAAATGATGAAACTTGGTCTGAAATAACTTTTTTTTCAGATGTGATGCTGGCATCAAATTCAGCCTAAAAGTGGATGTTTTTGTGTTGGAGGGGTTGAAATAACGGGCAGAGTTGCAGGGCAGTGGCAGCACTAACATATCAGAGAGACTTACCATTTTTCAGCTTAAATATACCCCCAAATTGGGAAGGTTTGTTTGGGTATGTCACATGAGGAAAGTTGTGCATGTCATCTGTATGATGCAGTGCAGCTTTGGAGTTGTCACAGAATTCACTCTACATTTTGTTTCACTGGTATCTATTTAGACAAAAAAAAAAAAAATTGCAGTGCTTGCAAAAAGCTCGATGTAGATGAATGCTTTTTACACTTACTACATGATTGTTGTTGCTGTGATTATCTCTCACTTGCCTCTTTAATGCCCTGGTCTGACCTGAGTCTCGCAACCTGAGTGGTGTATCTGGCTCCTGTATCTGATCTTGTCGCTGGGGTTTCTTTGTCAGCGGCTGTTCTTTCCCGCATTTCACTGAACTAAACTCCAGGCAAGTGAGGAGGATTTCACAGATAAGCTATCTGGCCCGGGCATCACACTGAGAAACCATCAAGCCATGAAATATGTGTCTGGCTGTGAGTCAGGGTGACAGCGCTGCATGTGGAGTGGGGACTAGTGCACGCACAAAAATGCAAACACTACACATTAGCATATGCCCTTGCACACTTAAGTACACACATTTACATAGACTCTGGACACAGTGTAAAATGATACTGCTTATTGTATTTTTTTGCAGTGATACATAAACACATTTTATGCAAGCAGATGCAATGTCACTGATAATTATTACTGTTGTGCAAATTAATGTTTCTGATAGATGTGTTACTCTACACTCACCAGACATTTCAATAGATACACCCATTTAACTGCTTGTTAACAGAAATGATGAATTAGCCAATGATATGGCAGTGACTCAATGCATTTAAGCACATGGACATGGTCAAGATGACCTGCTGAAATTGAAAATGAAAAGGGTGATTCTATTGACATTGAATGTGAAAACATTGTTTGTGGCAAACAGTCTGGTCTGAATATTTCAGAAACTGCTGTTTTACTGGGATTTTCCTGCACAACCATCTCTATTGCTCACTTCCTCTCTGTAAATCCTAGTTTTCTGGGCAAAAATGTATTGTTGGTGGCAGAGCCAAGAGGAGAAATGCTAGACTGCTTTAAATAACCACTAGTTTCAACCAAGGTATGTAGAAGAGCATCTCTGAATGTACAACACATCAAATCTTGAAGCAGAAGGACTGCAGTGGCAGAAGACCGCACTCCTGTCATCTAAAAACAGGAAACTCAAGCTACAATTTGAAACGGCTCACCAAAATTGGACAGTAGAAGATTGGGAAAGCGTTGCCTGGTCTGATGAGTCTTGATTTCCTGCTGTGACATTCAGATGGTAGAGTCAGAATTTGTCATATACAACATGAAATGATGCCTACCTTATATCAACTGTTCAGGCTGCTGCTGGTGGTGGGATGGGGTTGGGGTATTTTCACACTTTGATTCCCTTAGTGCTAACTGAGCATCGTTTAAACATCACAGCCTGCTTAAGTATTGTTGCTGATTATATTCAGCCCTTTATGACCTCAGTGTACTCCTGTTTGGATGGCTGCTTCCAGCAGGAAATTACACCATGTCACAAAGCCCAAATCATTTCAAACTGGTTTCTAAAACACAACAATGAGTTCACTGTCCTCAAATGGCCTCCACAGTCACCAGATTTCAATCAGAGCACCTTTGGAATGTGATGGAATGAGGGATTTGCATCATGGATGTGTAGCCAACAAAATTGCAGTAACTGTGTGATTGCACATCCATCACTCAGTTGCTGAATGATGAATTTGGATCAAAATCTTTGTGGAATGTTTCCAGCTCAATGTTGAATTTTTGCCAAAAAGGATTAAGACACCTCTTAAAACAAAAGATATGTCTCATGAAGTTGCTGATGAATGTATTTTCTTGGTAGAATGGGCCAAAACATTTTTAACAAGTATTTGATGCATCACCATATTTTGAACAGAAATGCAACAATATTTGTTGTCTTTAGAAGCAAACTACTGTTAATCAGTTGTTAAAGGTTTTCATTTATAAAACTGGCAAAAAATGACTTCTTCTTCTTCTTTCGGCTGTTCCTGTTAGGGGTCGCCACAGCGGATCATCTGCCTCCATCTCCTCCTATCCCTTGCATCCTCTTCCCTCACACCAACCCTCAGCATGTCCTCCTTCACTACATCCATGAATCTTCTCTGTGGTCTTCCTCTTCTCCTCCTGCCTGGCAGCTCCATCTTCAACATCCTTTGTCCAATATATCCACTATCTCTCCTCTGAACATGTCCAAACCATCTCAGCCTTGCCTTTCTGACTTTGTCTCCAAACTTCTCAACATGAGCTGTCCCTCTGATGTAC
>VUQH01041541.1:0-10241 GCA_015106775.1 Etroplus canarensis | reverse complement strand
GTTTTGGATTTACGTTTTGGACTCTTTTGTTGGTCAAAATAAACCTCGTTTGCACATCACGTCCTCTCAGCGGTCCTGCTTTTGGGTCCACACCACACCCCCGGCATGCCACGCCGTGACAGGTCTGCTGCCTGAGGTATTCACTGAGCACATGATCAGTTGTGGCCATCTTTCTGATGTACTCATGGATTTTTGTTGTTTCATCCTGGATAGTGGTTCTGACACTCACTAGTCCTCGGCCTCCTTCCTTCCACTTAGCATATAGTCTCAGGTGCTGGATTTGGGGTGAAACCCTCCATGCATTGTAAGGAGCTTTCTTTTCTTGATGTCAGTGGCTTCTATCTTCTCCTTTGGCCAGTTTATTATCCCAGTGGGGTATCTAATGACTGGCAGGGCGTAGGTGTTGATTGCCCTGATCTTGTTCTTTCCATTCAGCTGACTCCTCAGGACTTGCCTTACTCTCTACAGGTATTTGGCGGTCGTGGCTTCTCTAGTGACCTCTTCATGGTTGCCATTTGCCTGTGAGATTCCAAGGTACTTGTAGCTGTCCTTAAATTTTTTTTTGACCTGGTAAGAACCAAATAATTTTTCATTATGTCATCATACATAAAAACATAGAATTAAAAGAGGGTGTACTTTCTTTTTCACGCGTGTTTCTTGTTCACATGTTACTTTTTCATATAACAAGTGAAGGTGTTTGTCTCTGTATGTCATGCAAGTGTGTTTCTTGTGTATTTGAAGATGAGGTAAGACTAATTTTACTTAACCTTCAATTTACCTTCTTATGTCAAGGAAATTAAACCTAAAAATACTTCCTCATGCGCTTACGTTCTTAATGTCCTTGTATGTCTGTAGCTTTTCCTTTTCTAGTTACTATGACATTTACTTACTGGTTTTCCCATATCAATAATGCAGGATTATAATTGCTCCCCTTTGAAGTGGCTGTTTAAATAATCCAGGGAGGATTGCTCTTGGCATCCCATTTTCGGCTCAGTGGAAAAAAAAGAGGCTGCTGGAGAAAAAGAAAAAAAAATCCTGAATATAGGGGTTGAGGCTGAGAAGAAGTGTTAGCTACTGAAGGTGGTTAGCTTTAATCTTGCTGAGTGGAAATCTGCTCTGCTGTGATTAGTGTCTACAGTGTGTTCACATCACAAGGAGATTCGGGAAAGGGAGGAATTTTGATGGAGTATTACATTAAAAATGAAAAAGTTAGCTCATTGATCTGTGATGTTGTGCACTCTCTTGGAGTAGAACAGTACTTTATTGCAGTCCGAGTCATGCACCATCTCTCAGAATATAACTGCTCAGTCTTTGATTGTGGCAAGTAATACTCTGCTTAAAATTAAACCCGCTTTTCATATCGGTCTGTTGATATTATTGTAGACAGAGAAATCAGAGTCCTATTGCCAGATGATTAAACTGTGTATAATTTATAAGGAATTCTTGTGATTCTTATGGACAATATAACAAGAAAATCTAACCCTAATGTTTTTTTGTGCTTCCTGAATCCACTATACTGTAGCTGCCCTTGACCTTCAGCATTAATTCCCATCATTTATGGTTAGTCAATCAGAAAAATGCAGCACTGAACTACAAAACAGATCTTCAAAAATTCGAGGTAGTCCAGTAATTGTTTTTTAAAAGTGTATTTTGAGACTGGAGTTTGTTAAAGAGGATGTATGTCACACTTCGTTATTTGTCTGGTGGTTTCAATTTGATTTTTTGCCTATTTTCAGGGAAAGCTTAAATGTATATTTTCTTGATCAATCTTTAAAAATTTATACATATGTAGATAAATCTTCTGCTACCTCTCTTTAGCACTAGAAATGTGCCTGCAAGGCTGCTTTTTTAAAATCTCAAATTAACTAGGATATGAGAGTATTTGTTTAATGGGACTGCATGCATGGATAGACATATTCATTGCAAACAAACAAAATAACATATTATTGTTGATTTTCAACTGTCATTAACACATGTTAAGTATTTAACATTTATTTTTTCATAATGGTATCTTTTTCATATAAAGAGGTTTAGTTGCAGTCAGAGTTCAGTGACAGTTCCAGTGCAGAGGGAGATAGATGAGCATATGGGACAGTAATTATAATGCATGAAAGTGCATCAGGATGGGGAATAAAGGGAACATCAAAGAGGTTGCTGGTAAGTGAATAAATTATCAATGTAGGATTTTTGTTGCACAGACATGCTCCTAATGAGCATAGTGAATAGTAGAACAGTGGTATTAAATAATCATCTTCAGTGCATGGTCTGAGTGAGTTTGCCCTGCCAAGACCCTGACTGCAGCAGCAAAGTATTTCATAGAATTAAACAGAAACTGAGCTGTCAAAATAGTTTACAGGACCAACCTTGACAGCAAAGAGATGAGAGGCTCTGAACAGACAGCAGTATCAAAACAGAGATGAAGCTCTTTTCTGCCCCAGTTCTTTGCTTCCCAGCCACACAGATTCTGCTTGTAGACAAAGAGTTCAATATCGGATGAGCTCACAGACCCAGACCAGAGCAGGAATCTGAGGGAATAAAGTGTTTCATGCTGTGCTGCACTCTCCTGATTTGACCATTACAGAAATATGTAAATAAACCTAGGCCGAGTGCCAGCGTGCAGGAGAACTCTTATTGACAGAGATGTCATGGTGCTTGATGAATTTTTAACAGGCCAAAACAGAGACGATGACATTATTCAAATTCCCACATTGTTGTTGTTTTTTTGTTTGGCAGATTTATCTGGGATGCACTTTGAGCCTCATTGTTTATTAAACAACCAAAATTTATCCACTTGGCAAATGAGGCATACACAATTCATGAGTCATTAAACACAAAGGTTGTACAAGTAAATGACAATTTACGTTGAAATGGAAGAAAACAGAAATGCACATGAAGAATGTGGTATGGTTCACGTGAATAACTTTAGAGGCACTGCTGGGAGCTCTTTGATATTTCTGAATCATGTTGCGGCTGAGGGTCAAGCTTTGGTCAGGTGTTTGGCAGTGGATGAAGACCCTGAGGGGACAGAGCATGCGAGTCATATGAGCCAGACTTCACACAGGCAACTATAGACAGACCAAAGCACAGTTTAAACAAAGACTTGTAGTGTAGTATTTCTGCTGAGTTATGACTCTGAGCAATTCTTTATTATTCTGTTTTACGAAGCTGTTTCAACAAAATGTGTTTGGAGAGTTGTTTGTCAGAATCCTCCCTCTGGGAGCCCTGTGCCTGTTTTCACATTAGAAGTGCTGTAGAGGTATATGTACACTTGAGCCACACAGTATGTATATAGTATATAATGCAGCAAACTACAAACGAGCACAGTTTAACATTTTACAGTACTTTCACCTTGGACAGTGAGGTCCAAACCCTACATCAAGCCAAACGTCATAAATGAATTTCCAGCCATATTAGGCATGGGTTTATAGGAGAAACTTAGGAGAGAGGGGAGACCTGCGGAATGGATGAATGTTTTCTGCAATTTACCTGTTTAGTTTAGTGCTTAATCACTGTTTAAAAGATCTTAATGGTGGCTTAAACACACAATTTGGTTTTAACAAAACTAAAGATTTTAGAGTCTACCTTCATGCTTGTAATTGTGATGCTGGACTTAAGTTGAATGCTATGTCAGTAGGGGTGGACTGAAACAATAATTCAGGCTGAGAATTTGACCCCATTCCAGATCAATCTATTCCCAGAAGATCACCATACTGCTAATTTTTAGGCTGATTCTGTGTATTAATTAGGGCCATCAGATTTTCACTGCATGATTTTTGTGGCTAACAGTTTTCACTCTCATGATTTTGGAATTTCCTGTTTACCATCTCAGTTTAATGTGTTACCATGCTAGCATTTTCTAATTAGACCCACCACCATGACCCTAAATTGGATAAGTGGAAGGAAATTGATAGATGGATGTAAGTAGTAAATAGTTGTGCCTGTAATTATTCATAGACTGGACAAGTTGAAATGCTCTAAAGTTATGTTAATCCTGAGTTAATATGAGAGCAGAGTTTTTCCTGCACAGAAGAATTTTTGGCACACACAAATAGGCTTTAGCCAGAGCCAAAATAAAATCACAAGCAGTCACAAATGAGTTTTCTTAATTCGGGTTTATTTCTTCTTTTTTCTTTTTTTGGCTATCCCTCCTAGGAGTTACCACAGCAGATCATCTTCTTGAATCAACCATTTCAAATTGGAATTATTTTTACATACTCAATGCGCAAATTTTTTTTTTACCCTCCCAGGCGTAACCCTCCCCTTTTATCTGTGTCATGTCCTGGCAGTATCTGGCCCTCCTCCTCTCTTCAATCCCTCTTTCCCTCCTGCTGTAGCTCCCTTCCTCTCCTTCTTTCTTGCCCTCTCATTTGGGCGAGTCCTCCTGCTCCTGTGGGTCCCACCTGGTCTTGCAATCAGCCTTGGCCGAGCCTGTGCCCTGTTTGCCATATCCTCATCAAGACTCCTGTGTATTTGAGGAACAGTTCATTTATTCATTCTTCTCCAGCTACTGACAGTGGTAAAACGTTATGCTCTAGTTTGCTCTTTGTTCATGCTTCTACATTCCTGTACTTATCTCACTTCTTCTTGTCTTCTCCCAGTTTTTCTCTCATTGTGGCGGCTGAATTTCCTCAACTGGTTTGGACCCTCAGAAAGCTCAGCATCTTTCCTGTTTGGACCCTCTGCAAGGAAAGCAGACTCCAGTGGACATTACTCACCTCCCTGCTCACCCCCTACCATTTCCCCCCTCCGCTTATTCTTCTGTCTTCTAGGAGAGGCCATTGCCATAGCCCATGGGAATTATTGTTTAACATCAAACACCCTAAACATTTGAGTCTGAAAACCTGGTAAAGTGTACTTGGGACCAGCACAATGAGTACACTGCCATAAGCCTCTCAAGTCTAACTCATCATAAGTGATAACCCTAACTCTATATTTTGGAGAATGTCAAAGGCCACTTCTTTGGAGAAAAAAGTGAATAGGTTTTTGATGCATGTGAGTTAGAATTATTTATTTTTCCTCTGATCACCAGAACTTTTGAGATCAATCTCACAGCATCAAAAAAAATTGATCACCTAGTGTTAGAGTTGGGATTACAGTAGGTTTAGGGTTGGGGTCATCACCGATGATGAACTGAACTCCAGAAGGTTTATAGATAACCTTGTTTTTCAAATGGCCAGTAATTACAGGATAGAAGACTCACTGGTGCTGTACAGAAACCAGTCGTTCATAAACTCTACGTGTAGTCACCCCCCTAAAGGCCCACTTTAAAACCCCCTGGAAAGTCAAAGTGATATCAGTCCATCCAGCAGTTCAGTATTTCAGTAGAAATTTCATTTAAAACCATATTTCCACCTTTTGTTGGAGCTACAGGAAAACTTATAAGAGGTTAGGATTTATCCTCTGGGGGCCAAGCATATAAATATGATTTCCATTTAACAGTTGTCAAAGTATTTCACTTGAAAAACAAAATGAGATGCTCTGATCTGTCATGTTGAGGATCACTGCAGTCTTGACCAATCTCCAAAAATATTTTGGAAAACATGAATATCTGAGTAAAAGTTCATGGCATGAAGTGGAGATTTCAGTCTGGACACAAATATGGATGCGGTGGATCCACCACAATCCCTACAAACATGCTAAAAGCCATTTTTTCAAAAACACAAGAACAATAGTATGAGCAGGACTTTTCTTTCTTTGCACAAGCAGCAGCCTCCTCCCTCCGATTATGAAATAAACAGTCTTGTCGTGTACAAACCTCACTGCCTGCCGAGGGCAAGGACTTTTTTTAGAAAACACTCTTGGGCGCGCAGAGATCTGTGCAAACATACTGCTGCAGCAATACGCGTGTGCACACACACAAACACATAAACACATTTTTTGAATAGTGCAGAAAACAATAAACTAGCAAGACTGTTATGATGCTGGAAAAATAAGAGATACTCCACCCACAAACAGACCCAAAAAATGTCTGCTTTAATCCTCTGCAGTTCAAAAAAGGAAAAAATAAAAAAAAACATAAATAAAAAAACCTCCACCCACCCCAGTCAAATGAAGTGGACTCAAATGGGAACCCACTGGGGATAAGGAGAGGCTACAGCACATTTGCACGTTTCATTTCAGCTGGAAATCATATTAGCATTGCAGACTGCCGAAGCCTGCAGCTAAACTGAAAAGAAGTTGAAAAAAGGAGTGTAGTGGTAAATAGGATATGTGTATAAGTCTACTTTGGTGATAGAACAGTGGATGATGACAGGAAGTTGTTGTAAGGTGTGGTATTATGCAGATGAAAAGTAATAGAAGTGGTTGACAGTCTGAAGGCGGATGAGCAGGCGGACAATCGAGGCAGAAGAGGAGGAGAGGTGGGGGTTACGTACTTGGCATTGGAGCAGAAAATAAATTGGTATGTTGTTCGCAGAGGAGAAGAGGTTAGTTGGAGTTCAGCAGTGACAGGACTCCTGAATATCTTTCTCCTCAGGCAGGAGAGCTGGCCAGACATCAGAGTCACAGGTTGATGCTGTTGAAGCTGCAGTGCAATAAAGAACTTTAAAAAATAAAGGTTTCCTTGATAAAATGAATACTGTATAGATTCAATTTATTAAGGTTAACTCTAATCTTGATAATGTAGATTACCGTTATGTTACATAATATATAACCACATGTGACAGTGATTAGGGTACCTAAAGTTTTGGGGTGCGGGTAGTATAAGGAATTTAGTACCAATTGCCAGGTCTTTTTCCAGCTCATGTTTTTGACTTACAGAATTGGGAGATGTGGCTTTTCTCACACCGTCTTATAAGTGACAACAATAATTGGCAGCACAGTGATTCAGTGGTTACCACTGCTGCCTCAAAGTAATGGGGTCCTGGATTCAAACCTGGGCAGGGCCCTTTTGTGAAGGTTTGCATGTTCTCCTCATGCTTATGTAGGTTCTTCTATGGGAGTTTCTTCTATCACTGAAAATCATGCTATGTTTTTCTCTGTAAAACTAGGATGTCTGGGGCTGTTATAACTGAAAAGGCACACAACAATCAAATATGTTGACAAAATTATGAAAAAGCATCCTTTGTATGGCTGGTTTCACATGTTCTGACAAAAAAGAAAGTTATGTGCACACAATATGAATCAGTTGATGTCACTGCAGACTCACTGACATATCTTAACACCATCTCAAACATGTGATATCCAGTATACAAAGAAAGCCTGTGTCATTTTTGGTGGTATTTAAAAAAAAACATTAAGGAAATACTGATGTTAATTGAGTTTATATATTCTGAAACATAGTGATTGACTTTCAGTTTCAATCATACAGTAAACTGCAGTGAAGACAACTTTTGTTACACATAAATGGATGTGCCCAATCTCAAACCCTCAGTGAGTTAGGACACATTTTTATGAATAACCTGTTTTGGTATTGGAAATCATGGAATACAGATAAATCAAACTAGTATACTGAAATTTCCTGAACAAGTTAAGAAAAGCAAACTCTTTCTGACTCAATTTGGGAATGAATGGTTCAACAGTTTCTGCTTTTGAGATGTCAGTGAGGGGGAAAAGGACATTTTTAAAGCAGAGGACAGGAGCAATGATGCAGAGTAAATAAATGATTAAAATAATGAAAGAATATTAACTCCCTACTGAGCTTTTTCCAGACAACTGCAAAAATATAAACTTATTTATTGTGCAGTCTATGGGTCTAGTATTGCAAGTTTTAGGATGTGAGTACTGGTGGGAATTTGCAACCACATCATGAAGTTTCATGTTTCCAGGTCTCATGGTTTTGGCTGCACAAACACCTTTTGCTGTGCTTTAATATAATGCCCTGCAGATGTATACTCCTTAATAAGTTCTTTAATGTCATACTGAAATGGAACAAAAGAAATCTCCGGCAACCTCATAACAACATTTTATAACTTTTTAAGTGAATTAACATCAAATAAGGGTAGAATGAGAGTTAAATGTATTACACTTTATGGTTGATATAGTAATAATTATAACATACGATTATGAGAATATATTTTCTTGATGGTTAAAAAAATAAAATAATAAAAATCAGCTGAACCATATGCATTAACTTTTAATACTATGGACCAGATGTTCCAGATAATGTAAATTAACCCAGCTGCTACCTGCAGTTTATCAGTTAACATTTTACTGTCGCAGCTGCTGCTTTTGACTGGCACAGATTTCTGCACCTTAAGACCTTGTGGAAACTGATCCATACATTCCTCTAACAAATTAGGGCATTCGTTCCTGCAGCTCCTCTTTCATAGATGAATCAGGCAGGTGGCAGGCCATTGTGATGAGAGGACACCCTATATTGTGTTTCCAGGGTGTATGAGGAGACAGCAAGAAATGGGCGGCTCATGAGAGTACAAAGCAAGAGCTTATCTATAACCAGCTGGCTCACAAATTTTAGATATTGGCACTGTCTTAACTTGTAAACAATCTGCTAAATAATATATTCTGAATTCATTATTCAAATATTCTGTTTTATATTGTTATGGCTAATGCATGCTTTACATTTTAGTTTTTGTGTGTTTAGACTGTGTGAGGACAACAAACGGGCAGCAGGTAAGTAAAGGAGAAAGTGACTTGAGTTGTGCGATGGCCTTATACACTTAGGCCTATATGTTTTGGGTCAGTAATCAAATTTTTGGAAGTCACCTCATTACACCACCACAGTGGATTTTCTATCAAACAATGAAGGTGTGATTGAAGTGTAGATTTGTAGGTTTAATTCAAAAGAAGTACATGAACTATTCAGGAATTACAGCTTTTTA
Source organism: Etroplus canarensis (assembly GCA_015106775.1). NCBI lineage: Eukaryota > Metazoa > Chordata > Actinopteri > Cichliformes > Cichlidae > Etroplus > Etroplus canarensis. The sequence goes on along the minus strand of VUQH01041541.1, from coordinate 1,461 downwards.
AAAAAAAAAAAAATCCCCATTTTCAGAGGCTCAAAAGTAATGGGATAATTGATTGACAAGCTGTTTCATAGCCAGATGACGCTTGTTCACTTGTTGTTTCATTAAAGATTTTTTTAAAAATGAGTTGATTTCAAATGTTGAACTTGTATTTGGTAGCTTTTCACTGAAACTCTCAATATGAGATTGTTGATGAAGGTGAAGGAGGCCATTACCAGACTGAAAATCCAAAATAAACCAATCAGAGGGAGAGAGAGAGAGAGCAAAACCTTTAGGAGTGGCTGAAACAATTATTTGAAACATTCTTAAAGAGAAGGAATGCTCTGGAAGGCTCAACAACACTAAAAGATCTGAAAGACCACGAAGAAAACTAAAGTGGATGATCGCAGAATTATTTCATTGGTTAAGAAAAGTCCTGTCACAACATGTAGTCAAGTTAAGAACAGTGTGTGTGTGTATCATTGTCAAAGTCTGCAATCAAGAGACACACACCTTTATGGATATAAACACAGAGGGCTTACAACAAGGAGAAAACCACTGGTTACACTTGAGAACAGGGAGGCCAGTTTAGATTTTACCAGAAAACACAGAAGAAATCCTGCACAAAACAATTCTTTGAACAGATAAAACTAAGATTCATTTGTACCAGAAATAGGAAGAGAAAAGTATGGAGAATGAAAGGAACAAATCATGATCCCAAGCATACCATATCATCTGTCAAACACAGTGGAGGCAATCTTATGGAACCAGCATGTATGCCTGCCATTGGAACTGGGTCACTAGAGTTTATTGAGGATGTGACTGCTGATAGAAGTAGCAGGAAGAGTTCTGGAGTGTACAGCGCTATACTCTACACAGATTCAACCAAATGCTGCAAAACTGATCCAACAGTGCTTCACAGGGCAAATAGATAATGACCCAAAGCGCGCTGCAAAAGCAACCCAAGAGATTTTCAAAGCACAGAAATGGGATATCCGATCATGGCTAAGTCAGTCATTGATCTCAACCCAGCAGACCAGTTTTTCAGTTACTGTAGACAAAACTGAAGGCAGAGAGGCCAACACACAGGCAATAACTGAAGGCGGCTGCAGTAAAAGCCCGGCAGAGCATCTCAAGCGAGAAAACGCAGCATTTAGTGAAGTGCGTGACTTCTACACTTCAGGCAGTCATTGACTGCAAATGATTTTCATATGTTTTTCCCATGACTTTAGCTTCTGAAAATGTGGGCTTCTGTATACATATGGCTGTAATTCCTTAACAGTTAACATAATTTTGTCAAACCCCTTGAATTAAAGCTGAATGTCCGAACTTTGATTGCACCTCTTCTTCTTCTTCTTCTTCTTCTTCTTCTTCTTCTTTCGGCTGCTCCTGTTAGGGGTCGCCACAGCGGATCATCTGCCTCCATCTCATCCTATCCCTTGCATCCTCTTCCCTCACACCAACCCTCTGCATGTCCTCCTTCAC
>VUQH01041537.1:17342-27526 GCA_015106775.1 Etroplus canarensis | reverse complement strand
AAGATGTTGAGATTCTCCCTAGGAGTGACCAGGATGGACAGGATCAGAAATGAGTCCATCAGAGGGACAGCTCATGTTGAGAAGTTTGGAGACAAACTCAGAGAGGCAAGGCTGAGATGGTTTGGACATGTTCAGAGGAAGGATAGTGGATATATAGGACAAAGGATGTTGAAGATGGAGCTGCCAGGTAGGAGGAGAAGAGGAAGACCACAGAGAAGGTTGACGGATGTAGTGAAGGAGGACATGCAGAGGGTTGGTGTGAGGGAAGAGGATGCAAGGGATAGGGTGAGATGGTGGCAGATGATCTGCTGTGGTGACCCATGATGGGAGGAGCTGAAAGAAGAAGAAGAAGAAGAAGAAGTCCAAAGAAAAACTTTAAAAGACCTTCAGAAAGCCTGGAGAACTATTACTGAAGACCACTTCAGAAATTACAAGAGAGTGGCTCCTCGGTAGGACTGTGCTGACAGACGATGACATCAGTGATTGGCAATAATCAAAGTGATGGCGACAGCTCCTCAATCAAGGCAATTTTGCCTAATTTTTCCACTGATCCATTAAATGAATATCGCCATTATTATGAGAGTTGTAATGTTTCATGTTGCATCTCCACACATAACAGATGCATGAAACACAGACGTGTCTGTAAGACAGAGGCGATACTATCTGTCATTTGGGATACCAAAGTTGGACAATAGGAAGATTGACCTACGCGGAAGCACGACATAAAGAAATGAGGGGTGGCCCAAGACTTTTGCATTTTCATCGGCTGCCTTTCCACTACAAGAACTCAAGGCAGACAAGAAGTGGTATAAACATATACAGGAACAGCCCCTAATCAGCTTTTCACCCATTTGTGTCCTTTTTTCTCTATTTGCACTTGTTTATTCCTCAGTTGACAATTCTAAACTTGACAAATAGCAATCAGCCATAGAGGAGCTAAAAATTTATCACAGCAACCATGACTACAGCGGCATCATTCACACGCAGCCCAGCACGAGCAACACGAGTCTACTGTCGCGTGCAGCTTGGACTGGATTCATGAAATGCTGTAAAAAGGGAAGGTTTGTAAAAGCTGGAGGCACGCACAGTCAAATCTGTCTCCTCACGAGGAGAGGATTAGACTGAGGGGACAAGTGTAGCAACAGCCTCATGGCGAGTGAAGAGGCTACATGAGCGTACGCTCTTTTTAGCTCAAACAGCAGCTTAATGTGGGACCGCAAAAAGCCCCGGTCATGTCGTATGCCGACAAATCAAATTTTACACAGAATTCTCGATGTCACCTTGGGCATAAACATAGCGTATTCGTAACAAGTTGGACGCATACATAACATATTAGTAACTTATATAGAACATTTAGACAGCGGTAGCTGTAAGTTAGAAACACGTTCAGTAAAGCCCCCGTCACATCATGATGATTTAACAAGCGTATGCTGGCGTAGGAAAAAAACTGCAAATACGTCAATTAAGTTCTAGGGAAGTTTTGTATGTGTTAAGAGCACGCATAACTACGCCAGCCTACGAGCTAGTACGGAGAGGTTGCCACAGAATTTTGAGCAAGCACAAAATCTCCGACGCTTGCCAGCCGTATGGCTCTTACGTCTCGCATACGAGGACCATATCTTGCAGGTACTTAATTCAATCGGAGACTCACGTTACTAATGTCGAAATACGTGGAGGTACCCAAAACATATTTATAACTGTGAGTAACATGTTTTTAACATATGTGTAACATATATCAAACAGACCTCCAATGCACAGTGCTGTCTGTAGAAGCATTTCATGTGATCCAGGTGAACTGAACATGTTTCTAAACACGGAGCTGCCGAATAATGCGTATGTGGCGCGTTTAAGGGGAGTGATATAAATGGGCTCAAGTTGTGAATGCCAGCAGTATGCTAACATATTAGCGTACTGCAGACATATATGCGTCCACCATGCCAGCATTTTAAGGAAATTTGAATGCGTCAGAAAAAGCTTGTTAAATCGTCATGGTGTGATAGGACCTTAATCTTGACATATTTTGACTTATGAGTAACTTACAAGTAACGTGTGAACGTGTGTGAATGATCGCATAACTTACCCAAAACTTATGGCCTCCATATGTTGGAAAATTTGTGCATGCTCAAAATTTTTCGATGACGTCGCCGTACTACAACGTACACCAGTGTGCTTCAGCGTGCTCTTAACTTGTACATTACCAGTGCAGATTAATCCGCTGTGGCGACCCCTTGGGGAGAATACAAGGGAGCAGCTGAAGGTACTAATCTGACTGACAGCCATTATTTTATTCATTTTTTAAAAATGTTTTTATACATTTCACAATATTATTAATGGGACTGTTGCAAAGCAAACAATCCCATTGTGCTAGACTAATATCTTTATTATTATATTATTATTATCATTATTATTATTATCATTATTCCTAGGGGCATATCTCAGGTTAAAAAAATAATTAACTCAAATAACTGCTTGTCTCTTTTAGATGCTTCAATAAAATGGAATTTTCTTCCTTGGTCTGCAAAGCACAATAACATCATTTACATATTCTCTTTTGTATATCAATTATCACTCTTTGGTCATACACCTCAAACAAAAAGAACTTCCAGTACCTGACTCCCGCTCTTAACGAGCTGGGCAGAGTCGCACTAGTCACTATCTTCCACTTGTACTTCTTGCTGTGCCATTTGCAGTTTTTTCTGTGTTTGTCAGCATCCTTTTTCTTCTACTCCAGCATGTAAAGATAGACTAGAATAAAGGTTGTCTGCTCTGCACCAAATTCAGTACACATGAGCGTAGAGGACCCAGGAGTACACTTGCAAATTTTGGTGACTCTAGGACTTACTGTTCTCGAGTTGTTTCAAATGCTCAATTGGGCATCTGGGTCATCACCCCTTAATCTAACCCTAACTTGTCCAATTGCACAAGTTGGGTAAAACCCCTCAGACCTAACTCTAACCTTAACCCCTAACCCCAGACATGACTATAGGACTTCTGGTTCCTGAGTTATTTCCGATGGGCGGGCGCCCTGAACCTAACTCTTTGGACACGCTCTCCCAAAGTACGGCAGTTTGAGTTCAGGCAGCTGTGGCTCAGGAAGCAGAGCGGGTCAGCTTCCAATTGGAAGGTGGGTGGTTCAATCCCCGGATCTTCTAGCTTACGTGCTGAGTTGTGCTTAGGCAAGACACTAAACACCCAACTTTTCCTGATGCATCCATGGGAGCGTGAATGTGTGCACGACAGTTACAAATGCACTTAAGGCATAGAATAAAGCGCTCTGTGAATGAGGCTTGTAGTAGTAAAAAATGTGCTTTGAGTGCTCAGTCAGAGTAGAGAAGCGCTATATAAGGACCAGTCCTTTTACCATTTGTCGCTGTATGCTGCCCCCATCAGTTCTGGAAGAACTGCAGCCTCATTGGTACAGTAGTACCAATATTTAAAAAAGCACCACTGCGTTTTCAGAATTTTGGTATTGCTCATAAGTATCAGTTCTGGTGACTCACCCATAAGCATTTGCTGTGCTAAGTTTTTCCAAAGGTCCAAAAGTTTGCGACTTGTGTTTGATCACGCTGGGAACGAAGGTAAACGTTCAAAAAGAAACCCGCTGACTATCCAAAGACTGCTCTGTGAACACTTGCTGTGGGAGAAAGAAGCAAGGCACGAAGGTGGAGGGAGCGCTCCGCTCCACCTACACCAGAGTCCGTATCGATTTTATTTTTAAACATCCTGTTGCACAACAGAGCAGCAGAGGCGGAGGGCGGGACGAACCCACTGAGCTCAAGTTGAAGCAGAGATTCACCAAGGACAACTGGAGAAATTACTGTTCGGGACGTCAGTGTTACACCTTCTGGCAACGGTCTCTATTAAAGGCGAGTCAGTGTGTGTGTCTGAGCGTGGCATGTGTGTGTTGGGGGTGAGGGGGGGGGTGCGTCTGTGAAAGCAGAGAGCCACGGCTGGCTAATGCCTCCTTCTGCTTGGCCAAACACGTTATTTATTCCTCATTGTGCGCGGCCACGGGCCGTGAATATATCTGTAATTACCCACGCTGCCATCAGGTGGGGTTAATGGAGAATCCATTAGCACAAAGAGACAGCGGATGAATGTAGGCACACAGGGACGCAACGCCGCAAAGACAGAGAAAGGGAAAGTGGAGGAGGAGAAGGCAACCACGAGCACAATCAGCAGATATTAGTCATTAATTCAGCTCCTCATGAATCTGTCCATCACCCTGCTGCTTACCGCTCAAAGCAGGTCAGCAATTAAAACGGGATCAAGCTAAATTAAAAAGGAATATGATCATTAAAACACATTTAATCAGGCTAGGGTTATTCTACATTTTACCGAGTGTCACTGAAAGCACCGTCTCTCAGTTCTATTCCTTCTCAGCTCAATGCCCCACTGGTTCCTACAAAAGATGCAAATCTCCTGACTTTGGTCAGCAATTAATGCATCCAATCAGACGGCAAAATGAGAAAACTACATTTTTCTGTAATCGAAGCTGTAAATTTGCATTTTCTCCTAAAAAGTCAAACCTTTCACATGCACGTAAACGAACTGGTGCTCTTTATTCTGTGCCTTTAGCTCGCACAGGCCGGGGATCGAGCCGCCAACCTTGGCGTCGGAGGACGACCCGCTCTACCTCCTGAGCCACAGCCAGCAGGAAGGATGACTTAGATGCTAAAAAACTGTTTGAGGTCAGACAAAATCTATTTTAACGCTGTAAGTGCGTCCGCTGCAGAGTACATTAGAGCGTGCTCTGCAGAGCTCGTAGCATCATTATTGCACTGGATTATACGTTTGAAATATTGATCCTGTTTTAATGGCCCACTTTTCAGTTTAGCACACAATAGAGCAGGCAGAGCTCATTAAAGTTCCATACTGTGGAAAGTAACATTTCCATTTCTATTTTGATCATAAAGCAGGTCTGAGTGCCACAGGAACGCTGTGGAAGCATCTGAACGCTCGATCCACGGAGAACTTAACACAGCCCGTAATCAGAAATATGCTCGCCACCGGCGTCATTAAAGGGACAGCGTTCTGTTATTCAGATGCAGGAAGTTCTCAGTGTTCTTCATCTGACCCTAACGCCTCACAAAAAGTTAGGGATGTTTGGCTTTTGGGTGAAATTTATGGAAAATGTAAAAAGTTCACGCTACAGTGATATTATATCACGAAAGTAGGACATTTAAGTAGACGCATGCAGTGGGGGATTTCCTCATCTCAACCAATTTACTGAAACAAAAGCCAACAACAGTGGTGGGTATACCACAACAACACATGTCAATGCCTCAGTAATGTGTCATGTGACCTTGACCATCAATCACAGCTTGACTTCTGTGACTCTTCCAGTCTCTGTGTGACACTCTAAGCTCAGTGGCCACTTCCCTCTGAGAACTTCCTGTTTGAAGCCTCGCAGCGGCGAGGTGCTGCCGATCAGCTGTTAGGCGTCGTCTTGGTCTCGCGATGTCAAAATGTGAACAGCGTGATGAAGAGGACTGTTTACATACCAATTCTAACTGAACCAGAACATTTATCGGTCGATTCATGGATCAAACACCGTTTGTGGATTTTAAGCACCTTGTTAGAGAACAGCCAGTTGTGCAAAACAGTTGGACACGTGCGTTCAAAAGTGTAGAGAAGGTCAAATTAGGTTCACCTGTAAAGGTTATAGCGTATTTTAGGTGCTGCCTGAAATGTCACCCACAGAATAAAGTGAATGAGGGAAAAACTCAATGTGGAAGGTGTTTGGCGGGTCATTTATGGTTCAGGGTTGTAATGAACCCACAAAAGAGCCAACGCAATAAAAAAGACTCAAATGATTTGAACAATAAAAGTAAAAAAAAGGTGCAAAATCCAATTCAGTTTTTCAAAAATGATTTTAGGAGAAATACTGTGGCTTGTGAAAGTACTCATCTCTCTTATGTGTTTTCTGGTTTTTATATTACAACCTGTAATTTAATTTCATTTTAATGAACCTACAAAAAAAGGTCCAAATTGGTGAAGTGAAAAAAAAGGAGGTTTCAAAAATATCTAAATGTTCCTTCAGCTGCTCACTTGTATTCACCTCAAGGGGTTGCCACTGGTAATTTGGCATCCCTGGAATTGAAACAGGGATCTTTCGCTTACAGGCAAAATGCGTAAACTACACTACAGGGGCGCAAGATTTTTAAAAAAAACTGAATGAATAAAAACTGAAAAGTGTATTTACCTCCTTTGCTATGAAGTCTCTAAATCAGGTCTGGCTCTACCAGTGACCTTCAGAAGTGACATAATGAGTTAAATAAGGTCCACCTGTGTGCAGTCTAAGTGTCACATGATCTTCTGAAAGGCCCCAGAGTCTGAAACACCACTAATCAAGAGGCTCCACCAAGCAAGACACCATGAAGACCAAGCAGCTCTCCAAACAGGTCAGGGACGAAGATGTGGAGGAGAACAAATCAGGGCTGGGTTATAAAAATATCTCAAACTTTGAAAATCCCACAGAGCTCCATTAAATCCATCATCACAACATGGGAAGAATATGGCACCACAGCAAACCTGCCTAGAGAGGGCCGTCCACCAAAACTCACAGACCAGGAAAGGAGGGCATCAATTAGAGAGACAACAAAGAGACCAAAGGTCATCCTGCTGCAGAGACTGCTGTATCTGTCCATAGGACCACTATAAGCTATTAGTTCACCAAAAGGCATGTGGGAGACTCCCTAAACACATGGAAGAAGGTCGTCTGGTCAGATGAGACTAAAATTGAACTTTTGGCAATCAAGGAAATGTTATGTCTGGCACCAACTCAACACCTCTCATCACCCCAGGAACACCACCCCCACAGTGAAGCACAGTGGTGGCTGCATCATGCTATGGGGATGTTTGCCATGGGCAGCGACTGGGAAACTGGTCAGAATTGAAGGAATGATGGATGGTCATAAATACAGGGATACTCTTGAGGAAAACCTGCTTCAGTCTTTCAGGGATTTGGGACTGGGACGAAGGTTCACCTTCTACCAGGACAATGACCCTAAGCATACCGCTAAAGCAACAGTGGAGAGGTTTAAGGGGAAACATGTTGATATGTTGGAATGGCCTAATCAAAACCCAGACCTCAATCTGAATGAAAATCTGCGGCATGACTTAAAGATTGCTGAGCACTGGCAAAACCCATCCAACCTGAAGGGGCTCTATACCTCCTAGGAGGTCAGCTTAGCACCGGAAACGGTGGTCACAAAAGGAAGGCAGACAAATCTTCTCCTGCAAACAAACTCGCTGCAAGAAAAGGAACATCTGAATTTTTTCAAACTACTCCTTTTATAAATGGTCTTGGTTAACAGCGGTAAACACAAAAAACAATCTTTGGAAAGGTCGGAGTGCTCTTAGGTTACTGAAAGTGAGACTCGAAAGCTTGAAAGACTTAAAAGCTTTGGATTATAAACCTCAGTCAAACTATTCACTTCTTTAATCGATGCATTATTGAGCTGATGCAACGGTCAACTGGAAGCCAAATGGCGGTTACGTAATCGCTCCTCTGATAATAATAGCAGATGCACCTACTGAACCTGGGAACACTACAGCGCACTGATGGTGTGCAGCTGCAGCTCACCAAAGCACACACAAACATTTTCCATTACTGTGCTACTTCAACACACTGAGCACAGACAGTGGAAGATTTCATTAGTTCCTATTTGAATTATATATGTTGCCTGTCAAGGCCATTTCAGGCTGTTTTCCAACAATACTTTAAATCAGTATTATCATTAGTATCCTCATGACTGTAACAACAGCTGCTCTGAATAGCTGTGAAGGCACCTTCAGACCCCTGGTCAGGAACTGCGCGTGAGCCAGTGTGGAAGGGGTTGAGGTCAGGGCTCTGTGAGGACCAGGTAAGTTCTTACACACCAGACTCATCCAGCCATGTCTTTATGGACCTTGCTTTGTGCAACGGAGCACAGTCACGCTGGAACAAAAAAAAAAAAAAGCCTTCCCGTAACTGTTCCCACAAAGCTGGAAGCATAGAATTGCCCAAAATTTTGCTGTAGGATGAAGCACTAAGAGTTCCCTTCACTGGAACAAAGGGGCCCAGGACAACTCCAGAAAAACAACCCCATAGCATTATCCCTCCTCCACCAAACTTTACAGTTAGTACTCTGCAGTCAGGCATCAAACTGCCGGCATAAATCCACAGAAAACATTCCCACCGCTGAGTTTAGCCTTGCATCGATTACCTACTGCACAAAGACCCGCCCGGCGGAATAAATGACGAATAAAGCTGGAGTTGTTTGAGTAGTTGTCTGTGGGTGTGTTTTTTTTTGTTTTTTTTTTGCACTGCAGATATCGAGTCGGCAGATTGTTGGCGACTTTTAAGCACTATGTGCCTCAGCACTCGGCAACCTCACCTCACTTTACACGGTCTGCCACTTTGTGGCTGAGTTTCTGGGGCTCCAAAGTGCTTCGCTTGTAGATAACCTTTACGGCTCATCGTGGAACATCTAGGTCCCATTCTTTGAAAATGTTTGTAAAGGCAGACTGCATGGTGAGCTGAATGAAACACGCAACACTCAATGATTAAGAGGTGCTAAATAACAGACTAAAAAAATAAGAAGACTGCACTCCCCCAAACTGAAACACAATCTTTTTATGATGGTTTATACCAACCCTCGAGCCATATTATTTGTCAGATAAGGCCATGAAAAACAGGCAGCTATTGGCTAACACTACCTGTGAACTGATTGGAATTAACTAAAAGGCTGATTATCTGAGTTAAACTGCATACTCTGTTTATTTTAGACTCAGACAGAAAATTCAGGGTTGTGGACTTTAGTGTTCCCAAATGAAAATACGCTAATGAGCTCTTCAATTACGCACACACCTGATCCTCCCCAGGTATTCCTGCACTATAACTGCGGCACATCTGCCACTCCTTTGGAAATCATGTTTCTTTCTTTTGTACAAAAATGCTCCGTCCCCTCCTCCCGCCGCTGCTCCTCCACCTCCTCCTCTTTCTGGATGGTTTGTAGGACTTCAGCCATCCATCACCAGGGTAACAAGCTCCATGGCATCACATACTGATCGCAATCACATGTATACATGCAACTGCTGCAGTTTATTCACTCTGCCGAACTGCAGAGTGAGTCACGGCATTTTCAAGAGCACGCCTGGCGCCTTCACTTTAGACTCGCGGGGCGTTAGAGGACAGACGCACAGAGTCTCTGAGCGAGAGCTGGGCGAACGTGAAACGTTCTCATCACGATAATATCTGCCAAATCCGTCGATATCGATGTAAATCAGAAAGTTTCCGTCAACCTTAACATTTCCTGTAACTCCTAAGTTAGTTGCGAAGATATCATGAATAAATTTTGGCTTGAATATAATTTATTGTGTCAGAAGTTGAACATTAAACATGTACTGTAGAACTTCATACAGCTGTATTTCAAATAAATTAAATATATATAAAAACATGCGTCTTCAGCTGCTCCTTGTATTCTTCACCAAGGGGTCACCACAGTAGATTAATCCACACTGGCAGAGGTTGTTTTTTTTTTTTTTTACACCGGATGCCCTTCCTGATGCAACCCTTCATAGTGAGAGGGGCTTGAGTCCCAACCTGGAACTGAACCAGGGACCTTTCGCTTGTAAGGGGAATGCGTGAACTGCTTCACTAAGAGGGACGGCCAAAATATCCCCAAAGTCTCCTTTAGTCACTTTGTCCCTCAGGCTGTCCTTCATTATTCACTCTTTTATCTGAGAAGCCCAGACATTACAGCGTTACCGCTGCCGGCTGCTAGCCTAGCTCCACCTGACAAACGTGTCCAGCCGCGTGATTGGTTCGAGCGGTGCCATTCTCATTACGACTGGCTCTTCATGTTGTCTGTCAAAACGTGAACGGCATGAGTTTTATCGTTACGCTATATCGACCTTTTTTTAAGTCTCGACGGAAAAGAAGCTTCATCGTAATAATTATCGTTATCGTTTTATTGCCCAGCCGACCCAGCCACGGGCGCCCACAAGCCAGTGTACTCCTAGTGCCGGTCCCAAGCCTGGGTAAATGGTGAGGGTTGCGTCAGGAAGGGCATACGGTGTAAAAACTTTGCCAAATCAAATATGCGGATTCGTAACAGTGATCCGCCACGGCGACCCCTAGTGGGAGCAGCCGAAGGAAGAAGATGAAGAAGTTTTATTGCCCAGCCCTACTCTGAACA
>VUQH01041534.1:0-19600 GCA_015106775.1 Etroplus canarensis | reverse complement strand
TTTGTAGCTGGTTTCACGTTGACATTTTCACCTGCTTTATGTGACCTAAGTGTATTGGCTGTAAGGTCACAAACTGAATAGTTCAGGTTACAGGTATGATAAAGTTTAATATATGAAAGCTTATGACAAGGCAATATCTGGTACTATTTAAAGAACAACAATATCATATGGCAATGGCTGTGACAAAGGATAAACTTACAGGAGGCAATATTTCAAGATCGCCACTGAACAAACTGGGATCCATTTCATAAGGATCTTCATCCCCAATTAACTGGAGTTTTTTCACTTAACCTTCTTTTTCTTGGGTGTCCAGTCTTTCTCTGTACAGCTGGTCAGATGTGTGTGAATTTTTGCATTCAGATGTTGAAGCTTTATAGTGAAATTTTGAGTTTTTGTCCATCAGTGCTTATGCACCCTGTTTGTTTTGAGGGCGCTATATCTCAAAGATGATGACTTTTCCGATTTTGGACCGGATTTTCAGGGTTCGTGAAAACACTCTATAGATATATTTGGTTCCCACATGACGTCACAATATACCCTTAGCGTTTCCCGAGCAGCCACCATTGCTATAGGCAAACTGCTGGCAGCTGTGCAATTCAGGACACTTGAGGAAACATCGCCAACCCAACCAATTACAAGCTGATTGTACGCCTCTAGTGACTTGTAGGCCTGGAATTGCTCACTGATATAAAAGCTGCGTGCCAACACAAGATAACGGTACACGTCATAGTATTGAATTGGTAGCGATGCTGAAACTTCATGGTTCAGCTTCTCCTTCGCTAACGAGCATGGATCCACAGCTATTACGCCGATTTTCTCATCGTATCTCTTTTTATCCTCCATACTTAATGATTCTGCACAGTCTTTTCTCCTTTTGCCTTTTCACGATTTTGATCACAAGTCGAATCCGACATCAAAGCAGTTTAAAATTCTCAGGAGGAACTTAATAAACAGCCATGTAAGCAAGTACAGCTTGCCAACAAAGATGGCGTCGCTAAGGAGGTCACGTGACAAGAAAATGGGTCTGTGGGAACTATGTATTAAAGCACCACATAATGGACTGATCGACTGCCTGTAGAGTGCATATTCTCAAATGTAAGCCCAGTTCTCTCTCTTGCTTGATTAACTAAATGCCCTCAATACTTTACAGTAAATTTATAACACACAGCATAAAACTAATAAACTTTTCTATTCACTCAGTCTTGCATATTCAGTCACAGAAATTTCCCAGTGAAGCATATATTTTGTTTGAAGTCTTCATTTTTGGAACTTTAGTCAGATAATACGGTGATATAACGATATGGTATGAGATAATATAGATAATACGGTAAATATGATGCCGGTATCAGAGGTGGCAAGTCATTGTTATTATTTTTTTAAAAAGAACAGTGTCATTCTGACCCATTAACATTCATATACATATATATATACACACACACAAAGACTGCCGACACATAAGGATATAAATATGAAGAGACGCACATGTTCCTCCACCCACATCGGGGTAACAAGCGTGCAAAAAACACACACACAAGGGAGATGAGCGATGGTAGTCCATCTGGTCCTCAGACTGCTATGTGTCATTATAATCACAGGGGGATGACATGGACACAGAGAGACAAAATTACAATGAAGAAAAAAGAAAAGAAGATGACAGAGATCAAGGTGTGAGCAATTTTCTCATCTTGCGCTAAGCCATTTTTTTAAAATGTCCCTCAGCTTGCTCCACACAGCAGGTGCACAAACATGCTCGCGGCTTTTCCTCCATTTTTCCTCTCCCCTTGGTTTTTTGTTTTGTTGTCCTTGTTCTATCATTTCTTTGCCACTGACCTCCCTTTTTCCACGCTCTCGGATTATTTGTCCACTCTGAAAGCAGAGAAAATAGACACCTCCAAAGCTTTTTTTTCCCCCTGTCTGTCGCGCTCCACTGTGCTGAAAAATAGAAAGAAACAGACATCAGAATCATTCTGCCCTGTTATCGTTCAGATGCTTTTGAAGGTCTTGCAGTGTGAGGCGTTTTCATAGAAGCTGTAATGATGAGAGAGTGAGTGCTACCTGTTCTGTCAAAATGGGTACAAAAGAGGAAATAAAAGATCTACATGCATGTATAATGCCAGCAGTGCCACTGTAACCTTTATTTGCCCCTACAATAGAAGTGTGGATTACAGATGGGGGCATTTTTCACGGTGCACGAGCACACAATTCAAACACACACACATGCACACACACACACACATTAGGTCTGTGCTCTGCAAGAGACCTGCTGGTCAAATACATCCAGCTGAGGAAGTCACCCCGCCACCATATGTCACCCAATCCCCAGTCCTCATTAGTCACCCAGCCTTTCTCTTCCTTGGCCACTACGTCCTCAAAACCAAACTGTCCTCACTCCTCATTCATCAACCCATCCAGCTCATCTCTTGCTCTCTGCTTTGCAAAACTATTCCCGTTCACCACAACGGTGACATCACCACCATGTAACCTGACACTGCACTGCAGCATGACTACTCCCTGAATAAGTAACCCGAGAGGCGGACTGTCTACAACACTGATACCCCGAATTGAAGACGATCTATGACTCAAATTCCAGTTTACTCATTGTTGGCGGACAGAGGACCACTGTCTGACTCAAGACTCTGACTTTTTTCAAATTCAGCAGAAACAAAAAGATTAAACTGTCATTAACTGACTATGTAAATGGCCAAAAATCAGTTCCTTGCAAATTATGAATAGTTATGTCACTTGTGTAGCCCAAAAATGTATTTTCCGATAGAGGTAATATGGTTATTTTCTTATGTAATCACTAGAAGAGCTCATGTACGTATAAAAAATAAATGCTTTTCTCTTGAGGCTTTTGAGACAATAACACTGGAGCTGTGCAGTCAGCATGCAGGGACCATGCTGACTGCACTGTACCAGGGACCAGTTTCAGGCATGAAACTGGTCCCTGGTACAAAAAAGGCTGGGGACCACTGCTCTATGGAACCTGCCTGGCCCACTCTCAGCCCCCATTGGATTTTGCTCTGCTCGAACACCACTCACACTCTAACCCGATTGCATTCTTGCTCACTCCTGTTAATAAACTAGAATTGCCTTTTATTCCTGAGTCCAGTCTGCTCTTTGGGTCCAAGTCCTTAAACCTGACAGTCATAAAGGCCTGATGTGGCATAAAGTAATATTTTTGCACCGACAAGGTCACTAAAAAAGAACTATTTGCAAAAAACTTGGTGTATCAGTGCAGAGTGTCTTTAAAAACTGGATGACAGAAGAAGAAGTGGCTTGTCTAACAAACTTTCTCCATCAGATAAACAATCCTTAAGAAATAAAAAAAAATCAAGCAAAGACCTGACACATTACCTGAAAGATGCATTTAGGCCCTTTATTTGATCCATCTGTTTGCAGAAGCCTCATCACAAATCACCTCAGAGGACACATGCCTCTCAATAAGCCATTCTTAAGGAAGGGAAGCAGGGCAAAAAGTCTGAGGTATGCCAAATTACACAAGAACTGGACTGAAAATCAGTGGCAATAGGTCCTACGGAGTGATGGATCCAAATTTGAAATTTGGCACCATCTTGACAGAAAACAGAACAAAAGGCAGCCAGCATTCAAAGAAGAGCTTTGGAATGTCTTTCAAGAAACCTGGACAACTGTTCCTGAACGCTACATAAAGAAATGATAACAAAGCTTGCCGAAGAGAGCTCAGACTGTGCTGAAGAACAAAGGTGGTCATTCCAAATATTGACTTTCAAGTTTCGAATTATAGTTAGAATTGTACAAACTGTTTTTGCCTTAGGAACGGTATTTAAGTGTATGTTTGCACATTTATCAATAAATTGTTGCACCTATGTCCCATTTTCCTAGGAAAATATAAAGAAATACAGGCTGCCTTTTGCACATTAATGTATATATGAGCATTCTAGAATCTTATCAAACAACAACATTAAAAAAATTCCTCTGAAAATGGCCTGATATAAGGAATGAACAGAAAATGAATGATAAAGCAGCCAATGTCCAACAAAAAACTTTGAAAGAACTTCAGTCTATTGCTCTAGTCCACTTTCAAAAATTACAAGCCTTCCAAGAGTCCTATATAAAGAAATGAGAGGTGGCTCAATACTTTTTCACAGTACTGAATGAAATTATTATGTTAAATAAATGTTAAATCCCACACATGAATGCCAAGATAAAACAAGGTCTCCACTTTGAGGTTTTATGACTTGCCGCTTTTGTTTATGTAACAGAATCAGACATTACACTCTGGGCCTTTTAGTCTGTTGGCCTGTGGATATTTGTACTGTTGCCTGCAGAGCAGTTTGTCATGTGACAAAGGCTGCAGAATGAGAGACATTAACAGCTATGACCCAGGGTATTGTTCCCATCGGTAAATCAACGGATGTGAAAGCTAATTTGGCCCAAAATGAACCTGCCAGCACTTACTTACTTCCAGTGGGGTCTACTGCCAGTAGGTGCACATATTTATTCTGGTGTTTTTTTTTGTGAGTCTGAAGAACCTCTGCAGATGGGGGATGATATGTGCTTAGTGTGCCAGGGGGTTGTAATGGTGTAGTGATTTTTTTCTTGGCACACTTTGGGCCCCTCATGACCAACTGAGCACTGTTTAAACACCACAACCTTCCTGAGTATTGCTGCTGACCATGTCCATTTCTCTGTGCCTGCAGTGCACCCATTATCTGATGACTGCTTGTAACAGCATCACATGCCATGTTACAAAGTTCAAATCACCTCAAACAGGGTTGAATGTGACAATGAGTGACATGTTATCGGGCTTTGGTTGCTTTATCAAGTCAAAGGCAACATTGTTGTCATACTAATACTCAAGGGTACAGTATATACACTGGTCACCCAGTTTTTTTACAAGATGGATACAGTATAAACAGCAATGTAACATGGTGCAGGGCAGTCTTGTGTCATTAATAATGGTTTGCTGGAGTGGTGTGTCACTGCGATATGCCAGGCTGTCTTTGCAACCCTCTCTATCAGGTGACTGCATGTTTAGCCTTTTCACATTGGTGCCGGAATTTTAATTTAACTAGTAATGTTCAAAAACGCTGTCCTGGGGTGTTTTCGTTCAGTCCACCTGATTTTCTCTATCAAAACAACCAGAGTACAAAAGGTACAAGGCAACATAACACAAGAATGAAGGCACTGAAAGCAGACTCCCATTCTCCTTTATCGCCCCTCCCTACCGCCCAGCTGCCGCAGACAGTGCGTTTGGAAAAGGTTCAGCAGCTCGGCGCGGTGGAGGGTGGTGGAGTGTGGCGCTGATAGGCCTGAAGTGAGTATTTAGAAGAAGAGGGCAGAGTGGGACTAGAGTGCCGCACTTGCTTTCTTTTCTTTTTTGTCCCATTTATGACCATAATTCATTTCAGCATCACTATGGAAACTGAGAGGCCATAATCAGAGAGTGCCGTCCTAAGTGGGGCCTGAACAAAAAGATAATAATGAAAGTAAAGGCTGAAAACACACTGTTGACTTTAGTGGAAGACGGGGAATTAAAAGAAAGAATGCAAGTGATGATTCTGTATTGTTCAAAGTGAAAGACTGGATAAATTAAGTATTGAATTCAAGTGCAATTTAGGATCTTTGATAATTTTGGCGTTATTATCCTGGAGACAATAAATAAGAGGCAATCAGTCATTCTTAATGAGGGTGTGATTGGAACCACTTTAGAGAATAAAGGCTAAAGCAGCTTTGCAAGGACTTAAATCGCTTGTCATTGGCTAGGATAATTTAAACAGGCCCAGCATGGCTTTGTGTACAGATTTTACAGCATGTTGAGTGCTGTCAAAAAATGAGCCTGTTCAAGGTTTACCCACACATTCAAAGCAGCTACACTCACACTTCTCAACAGGGAGAATGCAGGCTCCACATCCTGTAGTGTAAGGAGGAGAGTGTTTAAAGACACGGAATATACTTGTGCTGATGATGTTTTATTGTGACATTAGAATTTAGATCATTAGGGATTACTATACCTTACTTGTCCTAGTATTTATAACATAGGGACTCTAAAAAGTGTGCACTTACAGTTCCAATAATTCAAAAACACTCGTTTCTCATTTATGTTTAACTGTGAAACACTCTGCTCGCTGACATCCACCTACAACCTTTACATCCACGGACTGACAGCTTTGTCCACCTTCATATCACCCACAAGAATATGAACTCCTGCTTTGAAGCTTCAGCTTGAGCATTTTGGCTGTCGCCACCTCTGCTTTATGAAAGTAGATGTCTGACTGCACTTTAAGGGGTGACTGTGGCTCAGGGGGTAAAGCAGGTCATCTTCTAACCCTGAACGTTGGCAGCTTGAATCCCGGCTGCTCTGGTCTACATGCCAAAGTGTCCTTGCCCAAGTCACTTAACCCCAAACTGCTCCCGATGCATCCATCGAAGTGTGAAAGCGTGTGCGATAGTACAATTTTTAGATTTAGATTCAACTTTATTGTCATTATACATGTATAAATACAAGGTAACGAAATATAGTTTAGCATCTAATCAGAAGTGCAAAGAGCAGCAAGTGCAATATCTACGGTATGTGCAGCATGTACAGTTAAGAGCAATGCGCTTAAAGGCGTAGAATAAAGTGCTGTCTGAATGGGTGAACGAGGTTTGTAGTAAAAAGGGCTTAAGGTGCAGTCCATGAAGGCAGATCACAGGTCAAGTAAGAAATTTGGTCATTTTCAGACTTTGATTGGACTTTTTTTTGCAACCAGAAGTGTCACCACCTGCTGGCCTTTAGTAAGAACGCAGGCTTAAGGCACTTTGACTTCAGCTTAACTTAATACACCTGGACGCTGAATCATTGGAGTGCAGTCTGTGGTGGAACACTCCTAGCAGAAAACTAATGCAAAAACTTGACACAAATGCTATAATGCTGAAATAACAATAATAATAATAAGCCCCTCTCACCAAGGAGGGTTGTGTCAGGAAGGGCATAAAGCCAAATTACCAATGCGGATTAATCCGCTGTGGCGACCCCTTGGGGAGAATACAAGGGAGCAGCCAAAGGTACATTAACCCTGGATGAAATGTTTTTTCTTACTGTTAAAGGTTCTGACTGCTATGACTACTATCCATTTTCTCCTTGATAAGAAAGACTTAAATACTCTCAGTTTATTAGGTACACACAAACAAGCCAAATCTGCCAGCTGTTGTGCTCTTAAATACAGTTATGATGCAGATAATGTTAAGTTTTCGTTGACAATAAAATACAGCTATCAATTAAGTTGTATGTCATTTGCAACGGTGTTGTAGATTTTATTATATCATGCGTTTCTTATGTTCCCAGCACTGAGGCCATTTTTAACCTATGACATCAGTAACAGGTGTAAAAAGCACATTACTGTTCACCTTGTACTCTTCCAATTTTCAGTACAACTTCGGGTCATGCCACCTACAGAAACACTCTGATTCTGCAGTGGCTGGATGTATAAGTGATGAGCAGGAGAAGGCGCACAGAGCCTTAATAGAAGGTTCTGTGGAGTGATCTGGGAGAGATCATCTGCTACCGAATATGAATAAGACCAGAGAGATGGTGACTGAATTCAGAAGGAAGAGGACAACTACACGAGACAGGATGTTGATATGGTGGAGGAGTACACGTACCTGGGTGTCTACACTGACGAGCTTATCTGGAAGACTAACACAGTGGCTGTAATACAAGAAGGAGACGAGCAGCCTCTGTTTCCTAAGGAAGCTGAGATCCTTCGATATGTGCAACGAAATGTTGGGGAATTTCCATCAGTGTGTTGCGGTGAGGGTAGTGTACTGTACTGTGGATGGTGAAACAAACTAGACTGAATATTATTTTGTGCACACATTACCTGTACATGCTTGAAATGACAACAAAAACCACTTGACTATAAAGAGAGAAAATACTTTATTAATTCCCAGACAGGGGAAATTACAAGCCAGCACACTCTTTTTTTTTTTTTTAGTTCTTATACGTACACACGTTTCCATCCACAACACACAGCAGAACCAGAAGCACGCAGTGTTGAAAGAGGTGCAGAACAAAGCAGCCCATTTGCAGGCACCAGGGAGCACAGAGGGGGATTCCCCGCCTTGCTCTGGGGCACCTTGGCAGTACTAAGGAGGGGGTGAGCTGACACTTTCTGTGGTCTGGTCCTCAGTCCACCACCATTTGTGTTGGTCCAGTTACAGGGTCTTGAATTGGTGGGTCACAAGTAGGCCACCAGGTCCAGGTTGGTCTTGAACCAGCAGCCTCAGCAACCCTCTGGTTCCCAACCAGGTCCTCCGACAGACTGCACCACTGCCGCCCCATTGTTAAGATGCTGTAACAACAGACTTCCAAAATATGGGATTATTAATGCATTTCCTATCTTATTGTATCTTTGTTCTTATAATATCACCAAAAACAGAATGGCAAAGCTGTATTGCATTGCAACATATTGTGAAGGTGTATTCAGCTTTAAAGTAATGTTTTCTCACACTATTATGTTTTGCAAAGGTTTGGTCCAAATATAAATGAATGTACATCAGGGGTAAAAATAAAGGCAAAAAGTCTTTAACACAGTAAATAAAGCAGTCTGGATGCTCTCAGTCAAGTTTTGAAGAATGTGCCACACACTTGCATACATACAAATATTTTTTGTGAAACAGAGCAGCTTGGGAATGTAATTTATACTGGAAGAAGTGATATAACTGGAAGCAAGTGCTCTCTGATATTAGATTTTTAAGATCTCTAAGATACGGCGTGAGCTCATCCCTAAGGACATGTGTTTGCATTCAGAAATGCCAACATGATCTACACCGAAGAACAGCAACAACCACACCAAAATGCAACTCAGGTAAACGTTGGGTTGCCAGATAGCCATAACTTCACCCTCTCAGATGAGCAGGCAGAATGATGAAATATGGACAGACGCCCCCTCACCTTGGTGAGCAGATCGGTACCACAGCAGGACAGACAGACTCATGTCCAAAGCACCCTGGGGAGGTGTGTGTGTTCAAGTATGTGTGTGCATGTCTGACAGACGGGCAGTCTGCAGCCCCCTACAGCCCCCTACAGAGTAAGGATGAGGAAGAAAGAGGCAGCGGGTAAAGGAAGAGTGGGTGAGGGGCTGAAACGGCACACCTGGAGAGGAGAAGAGAGATGGATGAAGGGAGGATGATACTGAAAGATGATGATGGAGGAGGGACAACCGTGGCCAAAAAGCAGGGGCTGGGGTGGGAAAGAAGCTGAGGACAAGGGAATATTAAAATGACGGCTGAGAGAAAGAAGGAGGAAGATGAAATAGGTGCTCTACAGTAGGGAAAAGGCAATAAAGAAAAAAGCAGGGTGGGGGCGGGGGATAATGTGTGACGATGGTGTAAAAGCATAGATGAGTGTGTGAAGGAGGTTAGTTTTAAAGAAGACCCTGAAGACAGTGATGAACATCTTTTGCCTGCTTTTCTGCAGATTAGAATATCACCACTACATGAAAAGTCAGATTACCCACCTTTTAGGGTTCATGTGAATCCCCGATTATATCAGTAAAACAGATCAGCAGCAGGATTTAGGTCTTTGTTCTGCCCGCAGTAAGCAGTTTTTGTCTGATGATACTACAGCTGGGCTAAATGTCCACACACGCATCCAACTCTGACCTGAAAAAGCCGAGAGGAGACAAAGCCACGATGCTGATATTACTTACCCGTTAGGTCCAGATAGCCTTTGTAGCAAAATGTCATTTTGCCATTCCTGTGTGTGTTTTGTTTTGCTGCTCTGACCTTCAGAGCCAGTGTTTGTGTGATTGGTTTATGTCAGTGCTCACCCTGAAATTTATGATCACAGTAATCACATATCAAATAAGCGCACGTATCAGACAAACCCGATCCTAACCCTAATCCTATAATAAAAGAATATGTGTTTTTTGGCTTTTGAAAATTGTTCTCCAAAGGCAGGACGCAAAAATAAATAAATGAATTAAAATTCTGATAGACACACATCAAAAACTATTTATGTCTTTCCAGAAAAGTTTCATCATTTTGTTTTTCTCCAAAACGCCCACAATATGGACAAAAATATTGGCCACAACTGTTGTTCATTGAATTCGGGTGTTTCATCCAGGCCCGTTGCCACAGGTGTATACAATCAGCCATGCAGTCTGCCTTTACAAACATTTGTGGAAGAACGGGTCGTTCTAAAGAGCTCACCGAATTGGAATGTGGTACTGTGATAGGATGCCACCCTTGCCATTACAGCTGCTGAAAATTCTTCACTTCTAGATATGTGTAGATCAACTGTAAGTGGCATTGTTGTAATGTGGAAGCATTTAGGAACCACAGCACATGGCTGAGTGCTGAGGCACATAATGTGTAAAAAGTGGCTCTGCTGGCTCAATAACTGCAGCGTTACTAGCCTCCTCTGTCATTAACATCAGTACAAAAACTGTGCACCGGGAGCGTCATGGCATGGGTTTCCAGGGCCAAGCAGCTACATGCAATCCAAGCGGTAGATGGAGTGGTGTAAAGCACGCTGCCACAGGACTCTGGAGCAGTGGAAACATGTTCTGTGCTTCTCTGTCTGGCACACTGATGGGTGAGTCTGGGTTTGTTGAAGGCCAGGAGAACATAACCTGCCTGAGTACATTGTACCAATTGTAATGTTTGGCGGAGGAGCGATAATGCTATGAGGTTGCTTTCTTAGTTCCACTGAAGGGAAATCTAAAGGCTTCAGCTTACCAAGACATTTTGGACAATACTATGCTTCTAACTTTGTGGGAAAAGTTTGGGGAAGGCGCTTTTTTGCTCTAAAATGACTCTGCCCCAGTGGCACAAAGCAAAAGTCTATTACTGGCCCTGCACAAAGCCCTGACCTCAACCCCACTAAAGATTTCTGGATGAACAAGAGCTATAAATTAATGCCTACGGATTTAGAAAGGGATGTCCTGCAGGGTAAAAGTTAGCAACCCTGTGCATTTTATAAAGCTAAAAAGAGAATGTGATTCAAAATGATTTTCCAGTCATGAGGTTTTTATATATGTGGAACTGGTTATATACAGTCACGTGCGAGTGTATGTATGACTAATGTATTTTTGATTGCCGGTGAATAACAAGCAAAGCATGCACAGCATCTGTGATTGTATTGTTCCTGAAGCCAGACACCTTCCACCACACTGGCAGGAGTCCTTCCGCAGTAGCTTGTTGTGAGGAAGCATTAGCGCAATTAAAAACACAGCGATGCTGAGTCCACACTGCATACAGGCTTGTTCATGCTTTTCTCTATTCTAACAAATTGTGGACAGCGTGAAAGGCCTTGATTGCATCCATCTTGAAGTCTGCATGTGCAGAACCATAAATATGTTGCTGTAAAACATTATGCAATGCTCAGTTAGTACATCATAAAATATCTACGCATAGGTCAGGTTAAGTTGGTAATATATTCTCTTACAAACTCCACATCTAGTGGGATCCATACATACACAGTGAATAAAAAAATGCTTGTTTTGTTTCTTTTTTTAAAATTATGTTGTATTGCTGAAACACAAGCAAGCTTTAGCAGCCAGTAATCAAACTATCATCCTGCCATGCCAAACCATCACTGACACAATCAGAAGTTGCTGATGGCTGGTGACCAGGAAAAGTTAAGAAACAACAGCTGACAAGCTTGGCGACGTCCCAGATATCAGTGAAGTTTGACTGTTTTCTCCACCAGCGCTTCCAACTGTTTTTCTTGTAAAGTAGCTTGGCTTCCAACAAAGCTGGAAGGCTCATTCTTTACTTTTAAAAAGTTTTAAAGAGGAAAAACAAAATTTACCTTTAACTGCTCCCTTATATTTTTCCCAAAGGGGTCGCCACAGCAGATTAATCCGCATCAGCAATTTGGCGGAGGTTTTAAGCTGGATGCCCTCCCTGATGCAACCCATAGTGAGAGAGGCTTGTGTGCCCACCTGGAATTAAAGCAGGACTAATGTGTAAACCACTACACTACAGGGGCACTAAGAGGCAAAGAACATAAAACGCTGAAATACAGAAAGCCAGTACAGATTATTCATTTGACTTGCTACATTGTTTGGTGATGTAAGTTAAATTGGGGTGCACCCCATTTTTTGTGTGTGTTGCTATAATTAAATGTTGCAAAAAATGACAGAATCAGGCTAAATTTTATAACTGTCCTGATTTCAAAAGTTTTGGTAACTTTTAAAATCGGGACAGTTGCAAGTGTATATCCACTAAATGTTATGTGGCAGTGGGAGAACATCAACATAAACGGTAGAGATAGATTGATAATAGTTATTAGTAAAACAGCAAGACCTGGAAGGATGCGACTAGGAGGAAAGACCTCAATCCAAGTGGTGTTCTGTTATTGGACTTCTGTGCCAACCGCACTTTGTCTATAATAAACACAATTTTTGAGTATAAGGGTGTTCGTAAGTGCTCTTGGTTAACAGGACATCCTTGGTCTCAGGTCAGTGGTCGATTTCGTAATCATATGATTGGCTCTCCAGCTGCATGTCTTGTACACTTGAAAGCACCAGGTGATCACCACCTGGTGATGAATTGGGTCAGTTGGCAGGGGAGGATGCCAGATAGGCCTGGCATGCTCACATGCATAATGAGAGTTGCTGGGAGACTCTGGCAGAGGCCCAGTCCTCCAATGCATGGAAGTTCGCCCAACCAGTCTAGATGAGTTTTGTGGACTTGGTGAGGGCGTTTGGCTGTGTCCATCAGAGAGTCCTGTGGAGGTACTTTGGAAGTATGGGGTATTGGGGCGTTGAAATACACAAAGTTGTTCCTGGTGGGAGTTGGACTCCACTAGGGATGCCCTCTATCACCAGTTTCATAATGTTTATGGACAGGATTTGGACAGCCAAGTGGTGGGGGGGTTTCTGCTTTGGTGGCCCCAGGATCACCACTCTGCTTTTTGCAGACGATGTGATTGTTTGGCTTCATTCAGCGGTGACCACCAGCTTGCACTGGGGTGATTTGGAGCTGAGTGTGATGGAGCTGGGATGAGAATTAGTACCTCCAAGTCTGAAGCCATGCTTCTCAGCCGGAACAGGTTGGACTACTTTTTCGGGGTCGGCAACAAGTTGCTGCCTCAAGTGAGAATATTTTGAAGCAGGAGGAGGCCCCAGGGTAGATCCAGAACGCGGAGATTTTATCTCTCGGCCGGCTTGGGAACATGGCGACGTCCCCCCTTAAAAGCTGTAGGAGATGACAGGGAGAGGGAGGTCTGGGTGTCTCGGCTGAGACTGCTGCCCCCACAACCCTAATAAGTCGCAGAAAATAGATAGGTGGATGATATTAGTAAAATGTTATTAATGAAAAAAATCTAGGAGGAAATGGCAGGAATTTCTCTTGAATATATATGCACTAAAGTTATTTATGTAGCTAAAATCATAACATTTCAAATACAGCCACTTTGGGGATAAGTTACATTTCTCTTTTTTGAATATTTGAATACTGCTCTGAGCAACGGCGTCCCTTCTGAGCCACTTCTGATAATCAAACAACAAAACTTCTGAAACAATCTATTTAAGCATTAATAGAAACTAGTGACCTTCTTTTATTTAGGTAAAATTACAAAAATTAGTCACATCCTATGGTAATGCTGAGAAACTGCTCCGTGCATGTACCCCATCCAGGCTGCAATGCCATTTTAGCAGGGCGTCCAAACAATTTCTTGAAGCTCCAACTTGCTGCAGCCAAAGCATTGATGGGTACCACCAGGAGTAATCACATTTCTTCTGTCTTGGTCTCTCGACATTAGCTCCCTATTAAGTCTGGAATGCAATTTTGAATCCTCCTTCCCATATATATACACACCAAATATATGTCTATAAAGTTCTTTTTTAAATTAAATTGTTAATGGTTTGGCTCCATCCTATCTTGTAACACCTCATACAGTGGCTTGCAAAAGTATTCACATCCTTGGCATTTTTCCTTTTTTTATTTTTTGCATTATAACCTGTAGATTAAATGAACTCTTTTTTTTCTTTTTTTTTTATACAAAATTTTACACAGAATAGTCTAAATTGGTGAGGAAGGTAACTACTTTTGCAACCTACTGTTTTTCCCTACAACCAAGTAAAAGCTCTTCGCTCACAGACTTCCTTGTGGTTCCTAGAGTTTCTTGGTCCCTGAGTGGAGGGCAGAGCTTTTAGTTTTCAGCCTCCTCTCCTGTGGAACCGTCGTCCAGTCTGGGTTCGAAGCGCTGACAGCCTCTTTGTTTTTAAGACCAGGTTTTAAACTTACCTTTTTGATAGATCTTACACTTAACTCACTGAGCATCTGTGTACAATTCATTTTGATTTGCTTTAGTTGTCCTATATATATTTTAAAACCTTTCTCTTATTTATATTTTTTTTATTGCTGATTTTATTACTGTTTATCAATACCTGCAAACTGGCTTTAGATGTGGTGTTATTCTTTAAAATGTTTACAGTTTGTTTCTCTTCCTGACTGTCTTTTAAGCAACATGCCACTCACAGTGCTTTACAAAGCAATTAAAGGACAATGCAATATAATTAAGATTGATTGATTGATTGATTGATTGATTGATTGATTGATTGATTGATTGATTGATTGATTGATTGATTGAAACTTAAATATAATTACTAAAATTAAAATTTGAGTTCACAACACTTGTCAGTGAAAATGGAATCACATTACTGTTCAGTACCTTCTGAGGCATTTGTATAGCAGGATAAAGTCCAACGCACAACATAACTAAAAGGTAGAAAACTGAAAGTACAACATCAATACAGCAAGTCAGTTGTCAGTTGACATCAAAAGATATTAAAGATAAAGATAAACTTCTAACATCTTCTTGACAAAATCATGGGCTGTCAGCAAAATAACATTGCCCCCTATCATCTGAAAAATAATCTAAAATAAAGAAGTAATACAAAGTACACCAGTGGCCTTCCAACAGTGTCACAGTGAAGTGTTGCTCTCAGGTCCCCCGGAATAAAACGCACTTTCAACCATTTCATTACAGCCAAGGACAATGAAATTGATTTTCTCCCCCTCTGAAAATGTTTGAAGCAGACCTGGATGTAATCTAGAATTGAATTATAGACATCAACCATGTGTAGTTTCCACTAAAGGCTACACAAATACACATCTGCACTCTCTCACACATGAAAAGGTGGGGTGGTGTTACACTGTGCATGGAGAACCTTTTACACTTTCTTCCCCATTCTTGGTTCAGTTAATGGTCTTATCTAACAGAAATCAAGACTGGGAGGAGGGAAGGTGATTCAAACCACCGTGTGGGTGTGTGTGTGTAGGTGTGTGTGTGTGCTACCATTACAAGGTTGAATCTGCTTAGATTGCTCAGATCAATAATGCAGTGAGAGAGAGGGAGGGAGAGCGCATCATCTCTAATTCGGATGACTCACAAGGATACATGGGAACAAAAGAGGAGAAGAGAACGAGAAATGGAAAGGAACGAGCGAGCAAAGGATGGAGCAGACGTGATGAACAGGGACAAAGAATCACTGAAACGCACAATGGAGAAACAAGTCTTGATGTAGTCCAGTTGAATATTAATGACTTTATTATTGCTGGATTAACTGTTGCCTCTCACACCAACCCGTGTGCTCCTAATATTGACCATTTTACACTTGTAACTCAAAGATTTTTGATGGAGATACAGTTTCACACAAATCATGCGAACAGGTACCGAATGATATTGTTAAACTGGGACACATAAAACACAGACTCTAAAGGAGTCTTGTATAACCACGTATTCCAAGAAGAATGTGGCTCCATGACCAAAATGAATCATTTGCAAATTAAATTTAGGTACAGAATCAGTTTCTTCTCTTGGTCTAAAGTCTGCACGTCTTTCCGGATTCGTGTCCTTAGCCTATCTGTTTGAAAAAAACTCTAATGATCTAAATTACTCTTTTTTAAAATGCATCCTCTAAATCCAAACAAACTTAACACAAAAGACTGGAGCCTGCTATAAAACACCTGACAGATCCAGTGTTACGAGGTCTACCACTATAAGCTTTAATGTAATATATTTTCTGTTGTTGTCAAAGGAGCCATTATCTCCATAATCAGACTTCTGCACATGAATATGCAGAATTCATTAGCAAGACCCATGATTTTTGGCACCAGAAGCTTTCTGGTTTTCGTTTGTAGTCCGAGTTATGTTAACCAGTCACTTTTTAGCAGCCTTTAGTTACATGCAAGAAGAGACAGGTTAAATTTTCTAAAAATGCAGCATCAAAATCATTGGTTATTGTCTGATGGGGATTTAGCTTCTTATTAGCTTTTTTAAATTCATGATTATGATGAATGTAAAGCACATGGAAGAAGTCTTGAACCACATATCCACTGGCTATACCAAAAGCCCTAAAAGATTGGCTGCGGTCCCCAAGTGGCAGCCTCTGGGACTCAAAAATAAAGGCAGTTGAAAAGTGCTTAAAACTCCAATACCTCTAACTGCCACTTAAGGCACCAAAAAAGAACACACACACACACACACACACACACACACACACACGCACACGCACACACACACACACACACACTTTGGCCCCTACAGATGGATTGCCTCTTTATAAAAACTGTGCAGAGGGTGGCTTTCACAATAACTCACACCAATATAATTATATTGGTAAGTCTTAAAGTTGGGGACCAATAGCCAATCATGTCTTTTGGACAACTCAGCTAATTCAAAGAACTGACCTGCTCGCTCCACCTTGTAGGTGCTGTTGATGCCTTTCGAACCATTTTTTACAGAATTATCCTACAAAATTATTTCTTCTCCACCCACCTCTTTTCACTCCCCATGCATTTATTTGTTACTGCTGCATGTCACTGAATGTTGTCTCCTCTCTCCTATAGTCTGTGTCTCTTTTTGCTTTCCTTTCTCTCTTCTCTGTTTCCTCACCCCAACCGGTCGAGGCAGATGGCTGAGCCTGAGCCTGGCTCTGCCAGAGGTTTCTTCCTGTTAAAAGGGAGTTCTTCCTTCCCACAGTTGCCGAGTGCTTGCTCATAGGGGGATAGTCTGATTGTTTGGGTTTTCTCTCTAACACTGTAGTATCTTTATCTTACAGTGTAAAGTGCCTTGAGGTGACTTTTGTTGTGAATTGGTGCTATATGAGTAAAATAAAATTGAATTGAATGACTTGCTGTGCAGCAGAGACCATGCAAGAAGTTTGTGCTTTAGCTTTGGTGAGTGAAATTCTAGTCTGGTATTTAGGATCAGTTATGAGATACACTGTGATAACATTAGGCCACTCCTCTCAATCATTGAATTCAGGTTCCACTAAGTGGCAGACCACGTAAAGTTACAGAATGAGGTTGCCAAGTCCAGAGACACCTAGAGTGTAAAAGTCACCAAAGCTCTGCTGACTCAGTAACTGCTGTAACTCCTCTGGCATGAACATCAGGATAAAAACTATGCGCTGTGGGTTCATAGGATGGGTTACTTGGCCAAGTAGCTGTATGTAAGCCTTGCATTGCCAAGCATAATCTCAGGCATTGGATGGATCGGTGGACTCTGGAGCAATGAAAATGTGGTCTGTTGAGTGAATCATGCTTCTTCATCTGATGAATGGTTGTGAGTCTGGGAGAACATGATCTACCTTACTGCACTGTGGCAACTGTAAAGTTTGGTGGAAGAGGGATAATGCTATAGGGTTGTTTTTTCTAGAACTAGACTTGGACCCTCAGTTCCAGTGAAGGGAAATCATAATGATGCAACAATACTATTGTGGGAACAGTTTGGGAAAGCTCTCTTTCTGTTCCAGCATGACTGTGCCCCAGTGCAGAATGCAAGGTCCATAAAGTATTGGGTGGTGGAGTTTGGTGTGGAAGAACTTGACTGGCCCATGCAGAGCCCTGACCTCAACCCCTTCAAAGACAAACATTCCCATAGACACACTTCAAAATTTTGTAGAATGCCTTCCCAGAAGAGTGGAAGCTATTATACCTGCAAAGGGGAACCAAGTACACATGAATGCCTATAAATTTGATAGGATGTCATGAAAGTTCTTGTAGTTGTAATGTGTAGGTGGCCTAATATTTTTGTCCATATACCGTATGTGTGCCTGTTGAGGCTAATAATTCAGCACACCACACACTCATCCAAATATGGTAACATCTGGCTCTCAAAAAACAGCATGGTGGCAGTCAAAAGTCCAATTGGCAATGCCAATCTTTTATATTCAGTCTAATTCATCCCCAAAGGCTAAAACAGCAGACTAACACGTAGATTCGAGACTGAAGAAGTCGTTACAGCAGAAAGGTTTTAAGACACAGCAATAAATTGAGCATATTGTTTAAGTTTTAATCATTTGAGAAACACAATATGGGTTTGTCTATAAGTTTAAACACATAAATTCAGTTTTTTATTCCA
The DNA here is from genome assembly GCA_015106775.1 of Etroplus canarensis. Lineage (NCBI taxonomy): Eukaryota > Metazoa > Chordata > Actinopteri > Cichliformes > Cichlidae > Etroplus > Etroplus canarensis. The sequence continues at coordinate 1,257 of VUQH01041534.1, read as the reverse complement.
GTCATTGATCTACTGTTTTAAAATACCTCAGACAGTGTTTGATTCAAAATTTTATTTTGGAAATGTTCTGTAATTCCACCTTCTTGGTATAGTAAATAATTTAAATGAACGCCTTGTATGTAGTAATGACTAAAATATAATAAGAACTTTCCCATTAATTATCTACTTACCTCATGAATCAATGTATTTGCCTCTTTCATGTGTTAATAAGTTGCCTCTTAACAAGTATATATATCGGTTTTAAACCAAATTTTGTGCCATCAACCATCCATGATTCCTGTTCTTTTTGTGAGGATGGAAGCTCCCCACCCCCTCTTGCTCCTTCAGTTACTGTATCTGGGTCAGGGTAACAGACAGACATAGAAAGAGCTGGGTGACTCACAAATTCTGTTTTAACACTCGTGTGTAATGTATGTATAGCGTGTGTGTAACTATCCAGCCCAGGCCTGGCAGCCTGGCGAGTGCTCGGTGTTCCTGTGACACCTCCGGGACCTCCGATGCAAACGAGTCCACTGCATGGGTCTCTGTATCGATGAGCAGAAAATGTTAGGCAAGCTATCCAGCAGCTGATGCTCAATTTTAAGTCTTTGTCTCTTCATTTCCTCAAAGGTTAGACTGAAGGTCACTTTCAAGACATGCTGCCAGATATTGAATAGGACAGTAATCGAGTGGCAGTGTACTCCAAAATACAATGATCAGTCAGGTGACTGGTGGCAAAGCAAATCCATTGATCTGAATGAATCTTCCCAAGTGTTGCAGCTCAGGTGGAGAATCCATCATACACGAATAAATGTCAAAACCCAGAGGTGAGAGGCAACCTTTCTCACATCAAATCCTTTGGCATGCAGGTAGTCCTTTTCTGTGTGGCCTGTCTACCACCCTGCTGGGTCCTGCGCTGTTACCAAATACAGTTAGAGGTGTTTAAACAGCCAAGCGTGAGATTAGGTTCAGGCGGATTATTACTGTGCACCCTTGTTTTCCTCGGTCCCTGTGTTCTCACTGCCCCTGAAGGTCAGAGGTCGCCGGTAACCCACAGCAGTATCGTGACACCTCATTACTCTTCTACTGGCTGCATGATCACCACGTTGTGTTGTCATGGCAACGGCAAGACTGAAAACTTATCTTGATGCTGAGAAAATTGCACCTAAGCACCGAACCCCATGGTGCAGCCTGTGTGTATGTGTGTGTGTGTGTGTAGGTGTGTGTGTGTGTGTGTGTGTGTGTGTGTGTGTGTGTGTGTGTGTGTGTGTGGTCTAG